>JAUMHM010000083.1:52304253-52317032 GCA_032362435.1 Melikaiella ostensackeni
TCAAAATATAAAACCATATTCCCTGTATCTATTCTGTTTCGTATTAATGAACACACGTATCCTGAATATCCTCAACATTTTAGGATACGCTAATTATTTTATTTTATTTTTCAATTAAAAAATATTTTTTGTTTAATATATCAAATGTTGGTGGAGTTAGTTACTCTTAAACAGGAAAATGAAAGATTGAATAGAATTGCACAAGAATATGAAGCTTTTAAGTAAGCGGTGGACGCATGCTTTGAAGAAAACAAAGTATTGATATCCCGCTACCGCGATCATAAAGCTATAATAATGCAAAAATTAGAATTAGCAAATGACAGGCTAGATACATTAGTTGAAGAATTTTCAGGAGAAAACAGGCGCCTACAAATTAAAAGTGACAATGCAAAGAGAGAATTAATTGAAAATCGTCAGGCATACTAATTTTATATTCAAATCAAAAGTTTTAAGTTTTTAAATAGAAAAAAATTTCAAACTTTCAAAATAACAGTAATAGTATTTTGATTTTTCGTAAGAAAATGAAGTCGGGACCAAATGTCGAGGCCCTTCGCTTCTTTTGATTGCAACTCGCACAAGAAAAAAATCTCTGAAATGTCTTCAAAAAGCTTCTGAAAATTTAAAGTTTTTGAATCCAACGATATATTTTTTTTATTCTAAAAAATTTTTTTTCAATAGTAAGAGGGCAAAATGTCCCAAAAAATAAGGTTCTTCAACTTCCTTCTTCAAGGATCCACTATAACCTGTTCCCAGAAAGAGGGTAACGTTATGAAAAATCGAAAAAAATTCACAGATATTCACCAAAGTGTATTATCGAAGAAAGAGGTTAAAAAATCCTATTTTTTGGAATGTTTTGCTCTCTAACTATTAAAAAAAAATTATCGTTGAATTCGGAAGACTTTAAGCTTTCAGACGTTTTTCAAAGACATTTCAGAGATTTCTTTTGTGCGAGTGCAATCAAAACAAATGAGAGGCTTCGACATTTGGCCTCGACTTTACTTAAAGTTATAATTTTGTTAAATAATGTAATTTTAAAAATTATCTTCAAAATAAAAAAAAAATATTGTAATTCTATCTTAACTTCTATAACATCATTCTTTGGTTAGAAATGTTATTTTAATATTATCTTTATTAGAATTTTTCAGACAAAAGCAAATTTTCGCATCTAAGAATCAAAAATAAGAGAAATCTCGGCAAAACTACAAAACAGAAAGACAATCGAAAATTCATCAAGCAAATTTATCCGCCATATATCTGTGACATTTGTAATAAGAAATTAAAAACCAAAGGAACAATTTTCAAACACATAACACGAACACATTCTGAAAAGAAACAAATTTCAAAGAAAATTGAATATAACAATATTACACAAAGTGTCAAAGTCGAAACTTTTGATGAGGTATACAACTTTTACTTTACTACTGGTACTAATTTTAGTTTATTACTTTAATTCGTGAAAAATTCACTATTATTCAAGCTGCAATTAATTCAATATTAATACTATTTACAATATTCAAATATCATTTTTAATTTCTATATATCCTTAAGAAAATTTTCAATTAATTGCAATTATACTCAAAAGGTATTTAATGAATTGGAAAATCGCTAAAAACTCAATCATTTTATTCATAATCAAAAAAAAATTTTTATTGAAAAATACGAAGGATATATTATATTGTAAAATTGTAAATATTATGAATTTCATAAAGTCCTAAATTTTTGTTTAATTTCGTTTCCGACAAAATTTACTTTAAACTATATTTATACACAGACAAAAAAAATAGCTAAGAACAGAAGTTCAAGAATATATTAATAATACATAATACTACGAAAGGAGGAAGGAGTATTTTCTGTGGATGTATAATGAAAAAAATTGTCTTACATAATGACATTTTGTGAATTGTAATTTTTTTAGAAATGATGAGATTTAACAAGAAATTGTATTTCAATATTTGAAGTATCGCAGTAAATTAGGTCATAAAAATATCTGTATGTATAAAAAAATGTATAACGAAATAAAAATATTTTGTAAATATTCTCTTTAATTTATATTCTTCAATATTTCTTTTGTCTGCATGTAAATATTTTGCAAATAAAATTTTCTTCCAAATATAATGGAACAAAAATGTACGACTTTGCTAAATTATTTAAAAAACAACATTTTTGAACGGTTTCAAAATAATTTAAGTCATTTTCCTATTTTTTCAGATTTATTGAAAATACCAATGTGTGCATATACGAAGGTGTTAACACCATTCTGATCTTCTAGAGAAAACTATTTTAGGATGGATAGTTTTTTTAACAATAAAGAAATTCGGTAAAACCTGCATTTTTTTATTTAGAATATTTTAAGAAATGTATGTGAATATTTTATAAACCAGACTCCATTGGAAATATAATTACATTGAAATGTATTATTTCACGAAATTCATTAAAAAATGTGTTAATATTTTTCAGAAATTATTTATCATTTTTCTATTTTTTAAGAGCTATATATGAATGAAATTTTTAAGCCATAAAATTTCATAAATTATTCTGCTTTGCAATATGGTATTCGGAATTCATCAAAGAATGAATATTGGTCATAAATTGTAAAATTGAGTTATTTTATGGTACTTTTATAGATTTCTAAGGAATACCTTATAAATGCCAAAGCCGAATGTGATTTAATATTGAGGTTTATTAACACTTTTTGAAACTTTTTTTCTAAAAATCATTACGAATTGGTGATCTGACAATAACCAGTTATTTTTTAAGCAGTTTTGAAATGTTAAAACAATTTTTGTTTATCTAAACATGTAATTTGTTCGTATGAGTTGAGAATGTTATGGATTTTCGAGACAAATATCATTTCTTGTGAGTAATAATTTATTTTCAATATTACTCTTAATTGTTTAAAGACATTTAAATTGTTCAAACAAACTTAAATTATTCAAACAATTTCATATTTTCTCAAGATTTTATTTTCGCCATTCTTTTGCAGAAGTAAATATTTGTAAGTACTGACTTGTTTCTGAACAATACTCTAGAATGTGTAGACAAAGTAAAAGTGTTTGAATAATTTTCATTTGTTTAAATATTTGATTTATACATAGGAATCGAGAGTTGCATGAGTTTTCTAGACAAACTTCAATTTTTGTGAGTACAAATTTTATTTTAATACTATTTTCAATTGTTTAAAGGAATATAAATTGTTTAAATGAATTAAAATTGTCGAAACAATTTCATATTTTCTAAATATTCAATTTTTTTCAATTTTCTGCAAATTTGAATATTTGTAGGTACTAATTTTTTTCTAAATGATACTCTAGAATCTTCAAACAAATTGAAATTATTTAAATAATTTTCATTTATTTAAATATTTGATTTATTCATATGAATCAAGAATGTAATGGATTTTCTAGAAATTTTTTTATTTTTTTGAGCACTAGTTTGTTTTTAATACTACTCTTAATTGTTTGAAGAAACTCAAATTGTTTAAATAAACGTAAATTGTTTAAACAATTTCATATTTTCTAAATATTCAATTTTTGCCATTCTTCTACGGATATAAATATTTATAGGTATTAATTTCTTTCTGAACAATACTCTAAAATGTTTAAAGAAAACAACATTGTTTAAACAATTTTAATTGTTTAAATATTCAATTTATTCATACGAGTCGAGAGTTTAATGGATTTTCTAGATAAATTCTGATCTTTATAAGCGCTAATTTGTTTTCAATACTAATCTTAATTGTTTGAAGAAAAAAAATTGTTTAAACAAACTTGAATTGCTGAAACAATTTCATATTTTCTAAATATTTAATTTTCGCCATTTTCCTGCAAATGTGAATATTTGTATGAACTGATTTGTTTTTAAACGTTTTTTTTCACGTTTGGAATTGAATGGAGCTCAATGCATGGAAAATATTGACTTTCAAGTATCGGTGACTTTTCAGACAACGTCAGAGTAGATGAATTATCCATGATGACGGTGAAAACTTGACTGACTTTGAATAGTTATTGTACACATTTATATATATCAAATATACTGCGAATTTCCAATTGGCCACATAAAAAATTGAGACATAAATGCCCACAAACATATGTGTTGTATTTCTGATGCTTCCCACGATTATATTTCATGCTACCAATACCGAAATACTGAATGAAATCCGAAGAAGGCCTTAGGTTGCCGAAACTTCCAAAATAAATAACTTCATCACTAGATTTTTTATATGCAACCCAGTGTGAACCTTTCCAATCCTTATCATCAAGACTGATAATAGCCTTCTAATGTTTATAGGGACCCCATTTAGGCATTTCATTTCTCATAAAAAGCCCACGAAAACATGGACTTTCTATAGATTTTGCATATTTAAGTAGATCAATATCGGTTAATGCTTGGTATTGTAGCTTCACTTTCAGTTTTTTGACTGATATTCACGTCCTAAACCTTTCTGCACGATTTTAGATGGAGTCCTAGCCCCTGCCTGTATGGCTTTAAATAAAGAACCTTTCCTAAAGCAATGGATTCCATCTTTTTATTTTGGCGTTTATTCACTTCTAGTTGTCGTTTTGCAGCATTTGAATCATTCACAGCTTTTGCTATCCAGCTCCGACCGCTAGCGCTCCACTCGCACTTAGGCCTGCGAAAAGTGTTCTAAGGATGGGCAACAGACCTCTACCTTAGCAGGTACAGGTAAAATGCATGATTTATTTACCCTCTTTTTACCATTAGCCTTTGTTACAGCTGTTTGTGCCCCCTTAAAGGCAGATTCGATAACAGTTTGAGTATCACTATCAGAAATCATTGATTTTTTAGCTGCTGTGACAACTTTTCGCAAATTGGTAGCAGACTTTTTATTTTTAACACCCATACCAAATTTTCTTTTAACTTGTATAGCATTCGTTACTGCCCAAGCCGCTGCCTTCTCGTTTAAAAGTGCATCTCTCGCTAGTACACGGGTAACACGACTCAAGCATTAGTCATGGACGCAAACTTGGAAGTTATCATTAACAATCAAAGAAATAATCAGAGGAAACCTTTGAACCGAGTATTGCCCAATTTAATATACCGAGCCAATTAAGGCGCGGGCTTTTGATTTAATTTGAGATTGCTCTTAGTTCAAAACCCTACCTCGACTATTTAACATTATGGCATTACTGCCGTAATTGAAAATGATAGTAATAGGTTATCAGTTGCCTAGTAACAAAAGTTACTTGTTATTACCAAGATGATTTTCCTAATCCTCTTATGCCTTGCGGATGCCATTGCTCTTCAACCAATGAAATGTCAGCGGTCCAAGCTACTGCGCATCTACAAACGTAACTCAGTTACAACATGTCCCGACTTCTGCAATCCGGTAGCCTCTCAAAAGGCAACTATACTTGTACCACACCACAAACCCACAATAGGCCAAGCCAACATGGAGTGAATCTACTATACAGGTGGTGTTCACTACATATTGGACGCTTGGGACAAAACCTTCGCGTCGGTCCCCGCTGTTACGCTTTCAGGCTCATTTTTGTGCCTGTAAGCAACAAACTGTCCTCTCCTACGAGGAGTACCTTAGGGTCTTCTTGTTTGGTCCGATTCGATATCGGAACAACTTAGTTGTTCCTTTACTGTATCTGCAAACATTATTCTAACTCTCTTATCCTCGGTCTGAGAATCATTATCCTGCAAATCTCGAGTTGGGAGGGACAAGGGAATTTGAGTTAACCAATGAGAAGAAGAAATTTTGTCAGGTCAAAAGACTCAGAATCAAATATATTCAAGTATCATCCGCACGAATATTGTGTGTATATTAACATATATGGTACACTTAGGGTTACAATAAAAATAAGAACGATACGGCTCACAAATTCTGCTGCCTAATAACAACCGCTAGCCCTTGGATGGTAGGCGAGAAGGAACGAACGTTTTCTTCTCTTCTTCCTCTGAGTGAGCGGGCGAGATTTAAAATTGAGTCGCTAATTATCGAATAATAATGATCTCTAGTCTCTTCCACAGGTTTGGTTCACATTTGCGACGCACAGACAAAACACGCACGGAAGCATGCCACTTTCCAAATTCGCTTTTATGAGAAATAAAAAATTTGTCTATTTTCCATGAAAGGGAATTATAGTCTTACAAGAAAATTCTCCTGTTTTGAGATTCGAAAAGGGGTAATTTTTTCTGAACTAATCTCAAAATTTTGTTTTCTCACAGGCCGGATAGGACGCAAAGAAAACTGATGCTTCCGTTACGGTCCTGCCTTCTGTTGGATAGAGATTTGAATTTGTTTTACATCCGGATCGTAAGACCTAGTACCCCTGGTTCGGTCAATCGATTTCGGCGGCTCACTCCCGTTCCCGGGACGAAAAAGCATATTCTGTTGACTGGGATAAGACGTGGTTGCGACTGACGGACTAAACTTTCCAGAGAGATACTACTTCGATTTTTTTTGATTCCGAACTTCGGACGGACAAAAGTCTGGGTAGTTCCGGCACGTGCCAGGTTGCCCAAGTAACTGCAATAATGACTTCTGTTCGATGCGCCTCGATGGTTCATAGCAGGGATTTATTAGATGGGGATTTTTGCTGATTTGAAGAATTTGGATAGAGGTGGGAAGGAATTGCCGTGCGACTTGCAACTATGCTCACAGGTGTACGGAATCCGTGAGCAACACGTGCTCCTGCTGTCAGGCAGTGCCACGTTCAAGTCGATCGGAAGAAAAAAATGGAAAAAAGGAAAATTATCCGCAAATTAACTTCGGACAATATTGATCCATTTTATTTTCCTTGATTATAGCCCTTTTCGTTTTCCCAGCCAGTTCGTCGGGAGCCTAGAATGCCACGTAAGCATTCTGATAGCAAGCTCTCGGTTTACGAGCGAAAAAACGAGGCTTGGTAGTCAGCACAACGTTCAAATTTAATGTAGATTGAAATAATAATTCAAGCTGATACCATTTGAAAAAAAAGAAAGTTTATTTCAGATTAGGTTTGCTAGTAACATTTCTCACTGAGGACTTGTTTTTTATACCAAAAATATCCTGCGACAGTTTCAATTATAGAGTCTTTAGTGCGTTGAAACTGCATCCTTGAAACCCTTTTGTATGAGGCAATAAAATAAAACTCTCCACTAATCAGGAGCCCACACAATAAAAGATTACAGAATGCTCCTGCTAATGTAGAGCAAGTTTTTTGTGAATCTGTGATCAGTACAGATTCACCCATCAGTCGTGGATTTGAGTGCTAAACGAAGTATGATGAGAATCCGATAACGCCTTTGGGGAGTATCGTCGATCCACAAGTGTCCTCACCTTCAATTTTGAGGCAGAATTCTACTTCGACCGATAGCCTCTGCGCTGTTAAGAAAATCTTGAAATCGGTCCATCTG
Source organism: Melikaiella ostensackeni (assembly GCA_032362435.1). Classification (NCBI taxonomy): domain Eukaryota; kingdom Metazoa; phylum Arthropoda; class Insecta; order Hymenoptera; family Cynipidae; genus Melikaiella; species Melikaiella ostensackeni. Next base: position 52,311,619 of record JAUMHM010000083.1, read on the forward strand.
AATTGAAAAAATCAAATAGTTTCAGGTTCAGTATCACAACAGCAACCGGTGGTAGCAGATTTTTTCATTTACATGCGTTTAAAGTATTTTTGTAAAAAATCATGAAAAAAGTTAACTTACGCTTAATCAGCGATGCCACTCGGGGATGTTGCTTTGTTGAATTTCGAGACATGACTGCTGCTCCAAATCTTTTGCTTCAATGCTATAATAGCACGCAGCTGCTCGAGCGAACAAAGCCAGGTATGAGTTGGGTCACCGCGCGCGTCGGATTAGCGCGCTCAGGTCGCGAAGAGTACCGGACGGAAGAGTACAGTTAGGATGCTCGGATCTTTCTGAAATTTTCAGAGAATATTCTCGAATATATTTACTTACGAAAAATGAAAAAAAAATTGAAAAAAAAAGTTTCAAAGTAGAATCCTGCCTTAATTCCTCCTTCTTAGTGCACCCCACGCCTGAATAGTCAGAACAAGAATTAAAGTGCCTAAAATTCCCTGTGAGATGAGAAAAAGTTTTATCTTGAATAGGTTAGAAGATATGACTTCCGGAAGGATTTTTCATTGAGAAATTGGTTGAAAAAAGAATTTAGTTACAGTCTCCGTGAAATATCTCATTTTCTGTTCGTTTAAAATGAAAGTTGTACGCATATTAGTTAAAGGAAACTAAATTTGGAGGAGATCTAAGAAACAATGCTCTATCCCTGACAGGTTTAAAGTTATTATGTCCTGAAAATTACCCTTCTTATTGAAACATATGATACGTTAAGTTTTGTAGTTGCGTTCCACTTGAAGAAATTGACTATAAGAATAAAAGTACAGAAATTTTCCAACAAAACTTCAAAGTATTGAATTACCTATCTTTATTATTTTTCTAAATATTGCATGAGAAGCTTGCCCTTTTATTCCTTCATTCTTTTATTTTTATAGGCACATTTTTCACGTGGAATGTAACAGATGCATGTCATTTCCGAAAACTTATTCCTTAATATAATTCAATATAAAGGGTAATTTTCAATAAACAAGATCATTAGGCCTATCAGACCTACCAGAAATTTTGAGCATTGTAATTCAAGTGCTGGTTATTTAGGCGCACAATGTACTGAGGAGGAGCAATTTGAAAAGATTGACTTTTTGCACCTATTTTGAAACATTTTAAAGCATTTCCAATGTTACGAAATGTTTTACTATTAGATGCATTATTTAAATACCAAAATAAAGGGCTTAACCCCATAAACATTTAATTTCCAATTATTTCAACAGAAATATGCTTAATAAACCCACATAAAAATTAAAAATCAATATTTCTTAAACAGGGGCACAAGGTCTTTTTCCATTTATGACTTAAAATACCCGAGCGGCATTCCCAAAACATATTTGAAAAAACTGGGATAAGCAAGCACTTCTGAGCCAAAATTAAGCCTTTATAGATCTGACTTTTGTGACCAAAATTTTTGTAGAGTTTCAAATCTTTTTTTCCTGAAATTAATTCATACGATCTTTAAAAGTGAGAAGGTGATTTGCGCTATGTTAATTTTCCAAAATGTTGATTTCGGTTTCATTTGAGGGGTAGTTTTGCACCCCATCAATTATAACTTTCTTCTATTCAACCGATTTTCATAAAAATTGATAAGGAGAGAGTCTTGGATGTTTTAATGCCATATTTAAATTCCAAAATCAAAACATCAAAATGATGAACATTCAGCAACAATCTTAGGCGAAAATACCGAAAAACAAAAATGTTTTCAACGCAGGCTCTAAAATATAGCATGTTAAAGCTACAAGAATAATCTCTTACCAGACTAAAATAAAATATTTACCCATACTATTGTTAATTATTACTGAAACTAATAAGAACATAAAATCTGTGAGCCGCAGCGGAAATAGGTTTCGGAGATAAAAAAAATGCGTACATCTTCTGATGTTATAAGCAATGCCATGGAGTTGAACCACTTTTTTGTAACATATTTCAATATACAAACATTTTTTATGATGTATTATGGTCATAGTCCTTAAAAGTATTTTGTTGTTGTTTAGAAAGCAAGGCTTCGGAAATGAAATGGAATTCTTACTCGAGACAAAATAATGATTTCAATTATTCATTATAAGAACACTTTTCAATATATATGAACTAATATGGGTGGAAAATAAATGCAGAGGTCCGAAAAACTTTTAACGCTTTTACTGTTAAGAAGGGTTTGTGCTGGAAACTTATTGAGTACCTGCAATTTCACTAAAAATTTCATTTAACGAGCATACTGTTTAGAAATTCAAAAATCTAGCACGACATTTCAATGAAAAAATGCCGCAAAAGCTTAAAATCATGATGGAGATCTGGCAAAAAGGCTTCGGAGATGAAATATTTGAACCTCCCACATACTCGCATGATAGTAAAAATTTTAATCACTATGCGTGAGGACTTAATAGTTGATGTATATTTAATGGGTCCATATCAAGTCACATGTGGCATGTCTCTTTGCGGCATATTTATTCCAAGAGAAATGTTAAGTCTTCCTCCAAAGTGGCAAAAGTGTGGCAAGTCTCCCGGACTCAATTTCCACATTTTGGACTTATCTCCCCAGCCGCAAATTTCCCTGCGGCATCTCTCACTCAAAAAATTTTCTCGAATGAGAGATGCCGCAGATATGGCAATCAAGTCCGGAAGACTTGCTGCACTTTTGCCGCATCGAAGGAAGAACTCAAATTTTTCTTGGGCGAGAAATGCTATAGGGAGGCTTGCGCCTGGAGATATATGCCGCTTGTGACTTGATATGGACCCTATTTAATAAGTTGATAATAAAAAAAAAATTTTTCACATTTCTCCAAATGAAAAAATACAACTATTGAGTAAAATCTGCCTTGTAAGCAAAAGTATATCAAAAAGTTCAGTTGTACAGCAGTAGTGAAAGTGTAATTTCACGCAAGAAGAGCAGCAAATTTATGATCTCTTGTATATATAAAGGTAGAAAAAAATCGCAGATGATAATCTGTGATTGTAATTATCATTTATTACACTCCTGATTATCATTACTCTATCTAATCGCTTCCTAACACATAGAACGACTTAAGTGGATTGCACAGTTTTTAAATAGAAGGTGGGCATTTGCACCTAACAGAACATTTTTCATAATTGTTCATAATTTAATAAGTAACTTGACCTTTGTCGCTTTATGCGCACAAAGTCTTCAGCACAAAGTATATAATGCGAACGTTCTGTTAAGTTTCTTGAGTAATTTCAAGGAATTATTCGTACAGTGGCAGAGGGCATAGAATGGTATTTACCACAATTATTGCGGCTTGTATTTGCAATCGATCACTCCTCGTTTACGCGGTGCGAGAGGCAATGTAATCGTTTTACAACGTTTTCAGTGAGCTTCTTTCCCGGTCATAAACTTCATCCACCGTCCGTTAAAGTGATCAGTAAACACTGAATACATTCGCTGTCTATTTTGATAGTTTCATTGTTCGACTGTCACATTGCCATCACTAACTATTAGCTTACGTATACAGGATAATTAGTGAAAAGCTTCAGCAGCTAGCACCTCGACTTTTACGTTTTCTTTTTCTTTCATACGCTATGATGTCAGATTTAAGTAAATAGAGAATCCATTTGCAAAATTAATATACCTATTTCTCATCATCATTATCTTCGCGCTAATTTGAAAAGGAATTAGTATTTACAGTTTCTGGAATGTCACAGTTGAACTATTTCATAATGAAAGTAACTTGTTTTATACAGTTATTTGAAAACATTGAATATCCATTAAATTTTGGTAAGAAATCAACCTAGTTAGAAAATTATGTTGAAAATTTATAGTTTTATTATGTCCAGAAATGAACTTTTTACGAATTATGTAACCAGTAATTCAAATTGCTTTCTCGTAGAGGAAGGTTTGTAAGTACGTGAATTTTCAAATCTACTTTCATTGACGTATTTCGATATAATTAAACCACAGGAACTCGAAAATGCAATTTAAATGTCCGCGTGAGTATGTTCAAGTTTATGTTTATGTAACTTCTTTCTGCTAACCATATTCCGAGCAGTAAACAAGCTATAATAATGAAATTTGGACAAATTGTAGGTCCAATTGATGTCCATGTCTGATAAGATTTTGAGCTAGATCGGAAAATTAAAAGTGATTTACTTTTCCGTTTAAAAATTTGGAAAAAAATCTTAACTTGTTTATATGAAAGAAACTTTTTTGATATTTAAAATACAACAATACTATATCTGACGTATTTATTTGTGTCTTTGTGATGATTTGATCGACCTATTGTTGAACCTTTTACAACCCACTAGAATCATTTTATGAAGATTCAAAAAAATTGATTATTCTATTTATATGAGAAAAACTTTGTTAATATTAGAAATGCTACAATATTATAACTGATATATTCATCACGTCTTCGAGACACATCGATCGACCTGTTGTTGAACCCTTTATGACCTACTAGGTACTATTTTATGAATATTCGAAAAAATTCTTTATTCTGTTTATATGAGAAGAACTTTATTGATATTAGGAATACTGCAATATTTTATTTGATATATTTATAGCGCCTTCGAGACGCATCGATCAAACTGTTTTTGAACCTTTTACAACCTAGTAGTACTATTTTATGAAGTTTTAAAAGAATTGTTCATTCTGTTTATATGAGAAAAACTTTGTTGATATTGGGAATACTACAATATTGTATCTGATATATATCACTTTTTTCAGACACATCGATCGACCTGTTGTTCAACCTTTTATGACCTATTAGCACCATTTTATGAAGTTTCGAAAGGAATTTTCATTCTGCTTAAATATGAGAAAGACTTTGTTAATATCAGGAATACTACAATATTGTATCGGATATATTTAGCGCGCCTTCGAGAAGCCTCGATCGACCGATTGTTGAACGTTTCATGACCTACTAGCACTATTATATGAAGCTTTATAAGATTTGTTTTTTCTATTTATATGAAAAAAACTTCGTATTAGAAATACTACAATATCGTAGCTGATATATTTATCGCGTTTACGAGAAGCCTCAATCGACTGGTTCTTGAACCTTCTATGACCTACAAGCACAGTTTCACGAAGTTTCAGAAAAAATGTTTATTCTGTTTATATGAGAAAAACTTTGTTGATATTAGGGATACTAAATTATTATATTTGATATATTTATCTCATCTCCGAGACGCATCGATCAACCTGTCTATGAACCTTTTATGACCTGCTAGTTCCATTTTATGAAGTTTCAAAAAAAAAAAGTTTATTTTGTTTATATGAGAAAAACTTTATTGATATTAGGATTACTACAATATTGTTTCTGATATACTTATCGCGTCTTCGGGAGTCGTCAAATGACTTATTGATGAACCTTCCATGACCTCTTATGATCTAACAATACCGATTTACAAATTCGAAAAATATA
>JAUMHM010000083.1:52328421-52340355 GCA_032362435.1 Melikaiella ostensackeni
GTATTGACCTGCTCTATACACACTCTAGCCAAGAGCGAGAGAGAAGCGGGAGCCTCCCGTTCTCTCCTAGTCCCTGATTATATCGATATTTTTATTCTTTTCCAATTATCCGTTGATTCAATTTGTTAGTGATTTTTGTTTAATATTTGTAATTATGCCGACCGACGCCTGTTCTCACGAAGAAAATAGAAAAAAAATTTGTGGCCCATGTGGCAAGAAAATTATTTTTTGATGAAAAATGTTAATAATTTTCAATTAACAGGAGAACATGAAAAATTGATTCAAACATTAGTTAACGAAAGTTACAATTTAAAGGGTGAAAGTTTTCCGTTAAGCATATGCGCAACTTGTCGTATAACTTTATCTCAACATGAAAAGGGTATTACCACAAGATCAGTACAAAAGATGCCTAATTACAAAGATATTTTACTACCCAAAAGTACGAGAGCGCATAACGCATCAGGAAATACTACATTTTCCACGTGCAACTGTTACATATGCTTGACAGGAAAATACAAGGGCCAAGCTCACAATACAAAATTATTAAAGGTGACACAAGATTCAAATACAAAAATTATAGTTTCAAACGGATTGTATTGATCAAAAAATTTAAAAGTAACTAAGCTTGCTAAAGTTGAGAAAATTTCTGCTAATCACAAAAATCCAAATGCAGTGATAATATGTAAAGCATGTATGAGTGAGATTTCAAAGGATAAAAAACATATTTGTGACAATCGTAGCCACGTTACCCGAAATAATTTAATGAAATTTGTAGATAAGGTGCCAGAAAAGCAGAAAAAATTGATGGCATCGAAAGTTATTAATGATAAAATTGAAACGGTTTCTGAAGATTCAATCACAATTAGTACTCAAGGACGAAAGAAACGTATTTTTTTGAAGGAAAAGAAAAATGTTACAACTTCTTTAGACTGTTTGGATAATTTTCACACTAACTCAGGACTTACGGTTCGTCAGATGAATAAATTTACTAGTTTTATTCGACATTCTGCTGGTAAAAAATATGTACCTGATTATTACGAGCGTCATGTTAGTGATATAACAAAGTTACTAGACAATGTATATAAAGTTAGCGTATTAGAATTTGAAACGAAGAATGCTAAGTGTAAAAGAAACAAGGCCTATTGTTTGGGATGATTCAGAAGAAATTATTAACAGTGTATTGGAAAAACGTAATTTTGTTGGTCATTAGGTTGTTAAAGTAATGGCAGACGGTGGTCAGGGCTATTTAAAAATTTGTTTATCGATTATTCCTTGTACGGAAGAGCAGTTAGATGATAGTTTGTCTGAAAAAATGAGAAAAATTGAAACTCGAAATTGGAACGCAACAAGTCCAAAAACGAGTGTTAAAAAATTGATCATGTTATGTATTGTTTCTGATATTGAGGAAACTTATGATGTTAAAATTTTGTGAACAATATTTTATTTAAGTTTGTTGCGGATTTCAAATTATTACTTATAGTCAATGGTCAACAAACGGCCACATCTATGTACCTGTGTCCGTATTCTTTTATTAGTTTGCACGATTTAAAGGAAAATGTTGACGACGGTGACGTTTCTGAGGATACTAACGTTTTTTCATTAAAAACATTTGGGAATTTAAATGAAGATTATGAAAATTTTATATCTCAGGGTCGAAACAAAAAGTTGTCTAAGAATTATCATAGTACGATTAATAAACCTCTCTTTCGAGAAGATGAAGACATTTTGGTTCTTGAAAAATATATTATTCCAGAATTTCATATTCTACAAGGCTTTGTTAACCATTTGTTCTGGAATAGTTTAGTACCACTTGTCGGTAGAGATGAAGCTCTTTTGTGGCCTACAAAATTGAAACTGATATTAAAAAGTTATCATGGAGAAGTATTTGAAGGAAATTCCTGCAGAAAGTTGCTAACGGAAGCTGACAAACTGAACGATAGAGAAATTTATGGAGAGCTTGGACCATTTGCTTTAACACCTTACATTACTGCATTTAAAATTATGAATAAGATTATTAATGCGTGTTCTACGGTAAAAAGGCTTGAATCGATCGATGCTATAAAAAAACTTATTGATGAGTTAGGCAAAGCGCTGCTGGCTATAAAAACTTCTAAAACATTGAAATCGCATGTTCTTTCTCAACACCTTACGCAACATTTGTAGTTATTAAATAATACACATGGGTTAGGATTGTGGTCAGAGCAAGCTGGAGAGGCATCTCATCGAGAGTTTCTAAAGTTTCGGGGCAAACGAAAAATTAACTTGATAACCGACCCTTTTTATTCGTAACGACTAAAAGATACCACAGTTGAATTTTCATCGTTCCATATTCAAAGTTGATTGATATTTTTTTGTTTGAAAATCAACGCAATTTTTTTGTTGGATGGTATTGTTTTTATTTCTTCAAAAAATGTATTTTGTTTAAACCTAAACTGCCAATAATGAATTGAAACATTTTATAATCAAACACATCGTTTTGTTTATAGAGTGTTGCGTGTAAACCTTTAATTTGAGAAAAAACGAAAAGGGGATCACCTCGGATTTCGGGTTTAGCATTTTTAAGTACTTTGAGGTACTAGAAAAGTATCCCTCTGTGTACTTTTTAGCGTCAAGACAGACAAACTTTTTTGGTCTAGTTGGACACCGTGGCTAGAGCCGAACGAATTATGCTAACCCCGAATGAATGGTATAATGACAATGATAAATAATGATTAAATCTGGATGGAAATAAAACTTTCTTAATTTAACGTTGTGTCTGATTTCCTGAATATCTATTTCGGTTTTTGACAAAATTGATATTTATGTTTTAATTAATATTGTTGTGAATTATGCAAAATATTGGATTATAATTTTTTAATTTTGTAGGCAGAAAGTTAATTTTTGTCTACGCTTCTAACGTTCCTAGCGTTTCCTTCTTTCAACGAACCAAGCAAAGAAAAGAGATAGAAGCAACAATGATATAGATGAATCAGACAGAGATGATAGTATGAATACTCAAGAAAACAAGGGTGGGAATGCTCTAAAACCGAAAATGAAGTATTTTAAGAAGAAGGAGGAGCAGACGAGAAAAAAAACGAATTTGTATCCCGCAAATCAGAAGGAAATAGTGAGAGGAGTAAGCCTTTTCGGCAAGATATCAGCACATCATCCAAACAAACATCCACTGAGAAGAAGGACGGCGGAGATCCCATATCGCTTTAATATACGTACTGTTTTGGAATTAAAGTGGTCTCAGGAACGTATTTGACTTGGATCACAAGCAGCGAAAATTTCTACTCGGATATGATGTAATTTGAATCAATAAAACTTGGTTAGCAACAACAATGAGGAAGAATCAAACTTTCTTTGATGATTATTATCAAACGATCCAGAGTCCAGCGGAAATGGATTACAGTGTTGGCCGAGCGAGTGGAGGTATTATCGTTTCAAATGAAAAAGAATTTAAGTTGCTAGAAATAATTGAAAATACAAGCATGTGGATAGTGGTTAAAATTCAATGGGGAAATTTTATCTTTACAGTGGGTGTTATGCATTGGAAGCCCAAATTGGACTCGGAGTTTCTAATGGATATGTTTTCTGACTATTTGTAATCTCTCAGTTAAAAAAGTTCCGTTCCTTGTATAATTGGTAGGGATTCTAACTCTAGGGTTGGTGATCTCAACCAATTGGACTATTCCATTACAGAGGACTCTCCTCTAATTAGTCACCGAGTAAGCAATGATCCTGTAGTGAATTATCGAGGTAGACTTTTATGAGGTGTCATGGAATCTGACGGCTTTTTCCTGGTAAATGGCAGGTCACCAGGAGACTCGCCGGGTAACTTAACATTTGCTAGGCACACAGGAAAAAGCACTATAGATTCAATTTGTATTAACCTTGCATGTCTGAGTTTTTTTAAGAAGAGCAAGATAATTTCATATTTTATTCATTCAGAGCACACGCCTCGTACAATTGAGTTTCAAATTAATAACCAACTCATGGACAATAAATAAGACGATAGAAATAGATCTATAAAAAATACATTCAGTGGCACGATGTCTAGAAGTGGATGATCGAAGGGGCAAACCCTTATCTCTCGTATTATGAAAACTAAAAAATTATTCTATTCAGAAGCAACCCAATTGAAACTCTAAGCTAGAACCTAGAAACAGCAATTGAAGTAGCTGCAGTAAATGCGGATCTTTTTAAAATACGGGAAGTAAATGCGAAGTGGAAATACTTATATACATAACAAAGACTGGCAGGATGATCAATATCAAAATTCCAAAGTAAATCTAAATAAATTGTTAAAAAAAGCTAAATCGAAGGGTTTCAGAGACACTGTCCTAAAAGAGTACACTGAGCAAAGATCTCTCATAAAAAGTTAATTAAAAGTAAGAAAAAAGAAGTTAGGTAGATGGATCTTGAGGCTCTTTCTAAAATAAAAAATTCAAAGGGATTTTGGATGACAATTAAAAAGCATCTGATGAGAGAATTCGAATCTTGCCCAATCAAAATTAACGAATGGGAGACGTATTGCGAAGCCAACTGCTCAAGAGTAGTTTTAACTGAATTTATGTTAGGAAATAGGGAAGAAAACTTGGATCTGGACAGAACAACAGGCTTCGACGAAGTAATAGAGGGTCTAAGTAGGCTAAAAATGATAAAAGCCCAGGTCCTGACGGCTTGAGTAACGAATTTTATAGAAATTAATCTGAAAATGCTATTCTTTATGTGTACGAGATGTTTAACAAGATACTTAACTCCGAGATAATACCGCAAGATTGGGGCAAAATAAAAACCATTCTAATACATAAAAAAGGTGATAAATGTGACTCAAACAACTATCGCCCAATCTTACTTCTAATTAACATAAAGAAGATCTTTACTCATATCCTAGCGAGTAAACTCCAAAATTTTGTCGAAAGTAAGAAATTAATTCCTGAAGGGCAGGCGGGGTTTAGAAAAGGAAGAAGCTGTATGGACAATATTTCTATTTTAGCAACCGTGATTTACAGAATAATAAATAAAAAGGGCAGAACCCTTTTCGCAATCTTCGTTGACTTTAAACACGCCTTTTCTTCGGTGAATAATGAAAAACTTTGGGAGAAACTTGAAGGCTTAGGACTAAACAGCAAATTACTCCGAACAATCTTTATGAAAATCTATTTTTATGTGCTTTGTAGTAAATCGCGAGAAAAGAAAAAGCTTTGATGTTAAAAGGAAGAATCTCTGAGCCATATCCTATTCCTTTTTTCATGAGTGATATTGAACAATTTTTTAGAGAGCCTGGAGCAGAAGGGGTGGAGTTGGGAGGGCTTTTATAGGTGCTGTTACTGGATTTTTCTAAAGATATCGTTATCCTGGTAAAGTCTCCTGTTGGCGTTCAATTAAAACTAAATATACTCCATAAATATTGTAAAATGAATGATCTAGAGGTGAACGTTCCAGAAACTAAGGTAGTAGCTTTCCATAAAAGTACAAACAATAAAGAATTTGGCAAATTCACTTTCAAGGAAGAGGAAGTCGACTTAGTTAAGAAGTATTGTTACCTGGGCCATATCTTGAACCCATCGGTGTATTCAGAAGAAATGCAGAACAGATAGCTAAAGAAAATGTAGCATCAGGTACCTCTAGACAAGTATTATTATTTAGAGCAAAGCCAAGATTTCTGATAGCAGCATATCACTTATCTAATCCGGTGAAATCAGCGACTTTACTTTATGGTGCGGAAATCTGAACATTGGGGTATCTTGATGACTTAGAAATAGTTCAGACTAAATGTTATAAATCAGTATTGAACCTACCTTGAAACACCTCAAACTACATGATAAGGTTAGAAACGAACAGATTGAAACTTGAGTATAAATGCATAGCTAGAGCAGTAAGATGGTGGATAAAATTGGTAGAAATGCCCGAGGATAGATTAACAAAGAGATGCTATAATACGTTACTTCAGCGAAACACTTCAAAATCAAATTCATTAAAATATAATTGGGCATCACAGGTCGAAAATATCCTATCAAAACTGGGTTTTAGACATGTATTTGCTAGCCAGTTCCCGGAAATTGCGAAAGAATTGTTTGGCGAGATAATGAACAAATTGCAAGAGAATCTTAAAAATAAGTATTTCCTAGCAGCGCAGAAGTAAGGCTGCTCCAATATTTATAATGATATTACCTCGTCAAAGAATTATTTGATAATAAGAATAAACTACATTAACCTAGGACTCCTTTGTCAACTTAGATTAAGTAATACTGCGAATGCTAGAATCTCGTGGGATGGACAAGATATGTATTTTGGACATAGAATCTGAAAGGGATATATATATCCTATTTTTCTATACGATTAATGCATTAAGAATAAGAGCCTCTGGTCTTTTCATATGATATATTTTAAATCGAATTAATTAATATGAGTAATAATTAACGAATACGAGTTATACGATGTTACAATAAGATTTTTTAGTATCAGCAATCGTCGCTTCACACATAAGGTAAATGTTTCTTCTTTTCTTTTAGTCGCATTAATCAACATTGCGAAACACTTACGTGTATTAATGTTAGTAGAATATTATCATTTTAGCCTCTCTGTAATGTAAACAACGTTTTATCTTGATAAGGACCAGACTTGGTTCCACACCAATCGATGAATGTAACGCATATTAAAAACTTTTAAACATTGTCAACTGCCAGCGAATTCTAACTTTTTCTAATTTATTAAACAGGTCAAAGCAACATGCTTTAAAAATTTCAGTTTGCAACAAGCAACGTTAATTATATGAAAACTTGACAAGGATGAGACTCATCATTTCCCACCAATTTTTGTTCCCAGATTCCGAATCCCAAAGCAAAATCTTTCTATAATGTTAGGTTATAGAGATAATTGAGTTCAAAAATGTGATCCACATAATTTTTTGAACATTTGGCCTCGTTTATCTCAAAATATGACATCATAGAAAGATTCCGCTTTCGGATCGATTGCAGTGACCAAAAATCTACGGGAAATAATATTTTTCATGAGTGTTCCTCTTTTAATGTCAAACTTCTTAATTAGTTGTGTATTCTCCACATTTCGGAATCATTTAGTATTTTTTATTAATTTCAGTATTATATTATATTATACCTACTTTTAATTGTACTTGTACTTGTAAAATTAAGATAAATCATGCAGACAAAGAGTATAAACACGATCCAGAATGATTTTAATTTACAATTTGATTACCATCTAAACTACGTACAGTAAAAATAAGCAAATATGTTTGCGTCAGGAAGAATAATTTAATTAAAATCAAGTTGAGGTATATAAAAATTAAAAATTTGGGTAAACTAAATAAAAAAATGTTAATGCATGACACAGAAAAATTTGTTTAAAATATTGTTAGTTAAAAAGCAATAGTACAATAGTTATAATAATTGTCTTTTAAATCTCTCGAAGAAAAGAGGAAATTTTTGTTTATAAATGCATAAGATGATGAAAATTTGTTGAAAAAAATCTTCGTTAAAAACAGTCATTGTTGATTGTCATCTAAATTACTTAAAAGTTTAGAGATTAGATATTTGCATTTAATTTACAAGCTACTTCGAACCATTTGAAGTTCAATTTAAGACTGAATTCAAGTTAGTTCTGCTGAACTCAAGTTAATTTAACTAAATTCAAGAAAAATTCGTCTGTATTCAAATAAATTAGATGGAAAATGTATTTAATTAAAGTTTTCAATACAGAATTAAAGCTAATTCTACTCAATTCAAGTTCAGTTCAAAAATAAATTTAAGTTAATTGTACTGAATTCAAGTTAATTTGACTGAATTTGTCTGTATTCAAATTAATTAGACGGGATTCGACTTGATTAGAGTGAATTCAACTGAACTCAATCCAATTCATCTGAACTAAAGTAAAATCAATTATACTGGATTCTATTAGAGTTCTGTTCAAGATTAAATTCAACCTAATTCGACTCAATTCAAGTTCAGTTCAAGAATAAACCTCAGATAATTGTATTGAATTCAAGTTGATTTTACTAAATTCGATTGAATTCAAGTTAATTCGACTAATTTCAAATTAACTCGACTTAATTCATCATTTAAGCAAGTTTTAATTGTATTGAAATTGAATGAATTACACTTAATTCAATCGAATTCAACTCAATTAATATAAGTTTCAGGGAATTCAAGTGAATTCAAGTACATTTCTGCTTCCTCAAGTAAATCTAATACAATTAAATTCTACTCAAGACAATTTAAACTCATTCCATTGTATTCAATCATTGAGTTTTAGTAATTCATGGCTTATTGTTTCGGGAAAGTATTTCCTACAACATTCTCATAAAATTTTGAAACCCCAACCTTAGATCTGTGTGTGAAATTTTAGTTAAAAAGGAACGATTTTTTCGCACGTTTGCTTGAATTTTCGCTTCCGGTTAACAATTTTCTAGACGTAGAGTCAAGTTCAAAGCTACTTGATATTTAATTTGATTTATAAAATTGACAACAAAAAAAGAGTTATTGATTATTGCAACAAACGTTAGAAGGGAAATCTATGAGGACACAATAAAAAATAGATGAGGTCATAATTTTTCAATTGAATGCATTTATTTGCATATTTGTGTTTTTTTTTCTACTTTAGACGAAAGTCGTGATTTTTATTCAATTTTAATTTACGGAAACTCAGTCTGATTCTCGAAAGATTTAAAAAAATTTTATCATTTCACTTGTTTGTTGTTTTCACACTTGTTTAAATAAATCATAAATTTTATTATCTTTAATGGAAAAAATGTTTCTTTGCATCTCGCAACACTCGTCAGAATAAAATGATAAGCGTGTTATTTGAAAATTTTTCACTGCTGTCTTCAGTCTCTTATTATTCGAATATTTGATATATGAAGGACACTCAATGAGCAAATAAGTTCAAGACTGATTTCAATCTAATTAAAAAAAAAGTGATACAAATAAAACTTATTGAAAATTATGAAAGTTTCAAGAAATTTGTAAAAGCTTTCAGAAAATAAAAATGTTAATTTAAGTCATCTTATTAGAATTAACGAGTATTCAGCAGTTTCAGAAAGTTATAATTTTCGATAATTATAAATTATAACGGAAATGACCTGATTTCTATTCAAGAAATAAAGGTGAAAAGTGTATAATAAAATCATATGCTAATATATTAAATACGAAACTATTTGTCATATTTCATACAAAAGCTACGGATTTCAAACAGCTAATCATTTCGAATCACGAAAAAGTGACTTTTGCTCGTTAATTTATTTACATCACTATAAACAATTTTTTTCTTACTCTAACCAATTGAAAATTATTTCTAGTTATTTATTACATTGATTAATGACATATTTTAATGAATTTGCAAGTCTGAAAAGAAATGGTATCACTGCAAAGATGAACAAAGCAAATTTGTTGTTAAATAATAAATTTTGCCTTAACTGAAGTAAAATTTCCGCAGTAACTCGTTATACCTGAAATATTTACAGCAATTTCTAAAAAAAAACATCAAAATCCGTTAATAATTGACCAGTCGGATGATTTTTGTCCAAGGAAGGTCATTCTTTCCGAGTGAATTATCGGGTTTACTAGTGGATTACGGCAGATTATCTGGATTGCTACAGATTGCAAGTGGATTACTCTATATTACTTATATTATTGCGGATTACAAGTGGATTACTCCAGATTACCTTGAATAACAACGGATTATTCCAGATTACTTGCATCACTCCGATTCACAATTGGATGATAAGTGGATTACGCTGGATTAATTCTAATACTTGCAAAACTTTGGATCTCGAGTGGATTACTTTGTATTACTAGGATTGAAAGTGGATTACTCTTAATTACTTGGATTACAAGTGGATAACTCCGTTTTTTGTTTGCACTGGATTACAAGTGTATTACTTTGATTACGTCAGATTACTCGAATTATAGGTGGATTACTGCAGATTAAAAGTGAGTTTCACTGAAATATTTGGTTTGTAAGTAAATCATAATGGATTAATCCGAATTACAAGTGGACTACTCCCGATTACAATGGATTAGTCTCAGTTGAAAGTGGGTTGCTATAAATTATCTGGATTACCCCGGATCACAAGTGAATTACAATGCATATCTGCGATTTACAAGTTGATTCAATCGGATGACTAAGGTCATTCTGAATCACAAGTAGATTACTCAGGATTACAAGTGTATTACCCTGGATTGACTGTATTACTTGAAATACTTCGGATTTCAAGTAGATTTCTTTGTATTACATAGATTAAAAGTGAATTACTCTGAATTACTCGGATTACAAGTGGACAACTCCGTTTTTTGTATTGAACTGGATTAGAAGTGTATTACTTGGATTACGTCGAATTACTCGAATTATAAGTGGATTACTCCCGATTACAAGTGAGTTTCGCTGAAATATTTGGTTTGTAAGTAAATCATAATGGATTACTCCGGATTACAGTGGACTACTTCCATACAATGAATTAGTCTCAGTTGAAAGTGGGTTACTATGAATTATCTGGACTACCCCGAATCACAAGTGAATTACTCTGTATACCTGCGATTTACAAGTTGATTCAATCGGATGACTAAGGTCACTCTGAATCACAAGTGGATTACTCAGGATTACAAGTGGATTACCCTGGATTGACTTTATTACTTGAAATACTTCGGATTTTAAGTAGGTTGCTTTGTATCACATGGATTGAAAGTGGATTACTCTGAATTACTTGGATTACGTCGGATTACTCTAATTATAAGTGGATTACTCCAGATTACAAATGAGTTTCTGTGAAATACTTGGGTTGTAAGTAAATCACAATGGATTACCCCGGACTACAAGTGGACTACTCCTGATTACTTGGATTACTCTAAGTCACAAGTGAATTATTGCGGATTATTTTAATTACTTGGATTTCTTCGGATTTCAAGTGGATTACTCTGAGTTACATGTGGACTACTCCAGATTTCAAGTTGATTAATTTGCCTCGATTGTGTTACTTTGAATCACAAGTCGATTACTCTGGATTACAAGTGGATTTCCCCTTATCATTTATATTATTTGGAATACTCCGGATTGCAAGTGTATTACTCTGTATTACTTGAATTTCAAGTATATTATGCTAGATTACTTGAATTACAAATGGATTACTCTGAATCGCAAGTAGATTTTTTGTATTGAGTTATTGTATTGAGTATTACTTGTATTGCTCCGGATTGCAAGTGAACTACTTGAATTAAGTCGCATTACAAGTGGACTACTTCAGATTACTTGGATTACTCAGACCCACAAGTGGATTACCGCGGATAATTTAGATTACTTGGATTGTTCCGGATCACAGTTGGATTATTTGGATCACTCTAAATCACAGGTGAATTATTCTGGATTAAAAATGGATATTTTCGGCTTGTTTGGATTACTCTGAGTCACATGTGGATCACGCCGAATTACACTAGATTACTCTGGACTGCTTGGTTTACAACTTGGTTACTCTGGATTACTGGGTTGACAAGTGTATTACACTGGATTACTCGAAATACTTCGATTACAAGTCGATTACTGAGGATAGGGATACTTGGATCACTCTGAATCACAAGTGGATTACAGTGGATCGAAAGCCAACAAAAAATGAACCTCGACACCGAGCAAGATCAAGACAACAAGACGACATCTTACATCACCTGGGTAAAACAAAATTCTTCTCTGACTTCAGTCTAGACGATATAGTGAACTTCGGACAAACCATCAAAGAACAACACCAGAACTTAATATTACTACCTGACCGATTCAGATAGACCGGATTGAGATTGCAGCCCAGAAAATGATAAACAAAAACGATACCAACTTACAACAAAGGTTAGAATCAAAATTGCAAACAAAAAAAAAACCCAAGAAAGAGCAGTCAGGAAGAGGTGAAACGAGACCGAGGGTTTCGGAGAATTCCTGCAGGTGGAACGGGAA
>JAUMHM010000083.1:52373572-52384266 GCA_032362435.1 Melikaiella ostensackeni
CTTTGGCTGATTCAAATCGAAGGCTAAAACCGACGATGGATCAAAAGACCAAAAAGCGCTTACATCAACTGAACAAGGAGATTGGCTGGGCAAGACAGAATGCGTCCCGTGTTCAATGTGTGATCGTTTACATAACATCTGGTAGGGCGTTTACGGAGAGCGTCCGAAAGTTTGCTCACGAACTTAGGACCTTTCATCACACACTGAACAAGTGTGCCAAGATTCATTTGAAACCAGGACGAATGAATGGCGTTCCTGAGGACTCTGAGCTCGTAGATACCAATGTTATTAGACACTTGGACACTGGAGAGACCTATCCGTACCTAGACGTGCCCCAGAGCATTGAACAAGGTATCTGCAACTAACATGATTGCCGTCCCGGTTCTACTCTACTCGTTTGGGGTAGTCCCATGGGCGAAGCACGAGCTGGTGGCCCTCGAAATCATCACACGTGAAATCATGCATATGCAGAAGAGCTTGCATATAAACTCGTCCGTTCCGCGATTGTACATGCCACGCCGTCAAGGTGGACGCGGAATTCTAAACATCCAGAGTCTTCATAACCAAATTATCATGGGTACAGCCTACAAAGTTGCAAATGGAAGAGATCTTCTCCTACAAATGGTCAGGCAACACGAGATGATTGAAAAAGGAGCGTTTCTTTACAAAGCCGCGGAGCAGGCAGCAGGGACCCTTGGCCTGAATCTTAACACCAGAAATGAGAAAAGTGCACTAATCCATCTAGATGCCGCACTTCTAAAAGTCCAAGTGAAGCAAGCAGAGGTTAAATACTTTCACCAACAACTTCTCGACAAGAAAATTCACGGAAACTTCTACAAAAATGTAGAAGGTCAGCACTTGTCAAAGGAGCTAACTTTTGCTTTCCTCAGATCATCAGGACTTAATGCACGTAGAGAGGGTTTCATTTTCGTGTGTCAAGACGGTGTCATTTCCACCTTAGTATACCGTAACCACATTTTACGTCAAGAAGTTCCAAATGAAATGTGCAGAGCCTGCCATATACGAGTTGAGCACCTCGAACACATACTATCTAGCTGTTCTACTCACTCGTGAACGACGTATCTCTACAGACACAATGCGGCCCTAAGAGTGCTTTACTACCATCTTTGCCGCTCTCATGGTGTTGGCCACGACCCTGCTGTGCCGAACGCTCCAGGAGCGATAGAGTCAATTGTCGAAAATGAGAAGTGACAAATTTTATGGAACTACGACTTTCGGACAGCTATCTCCGTCATACACTCGAGACCTGATATCGTACTCCGAGAATCCGAGGCGCGAACTATGTTTGTGATCGAATTCACAGCTCCGGCAGAATACAACATCACAACTGTGAAGAAGGAAAAGGAAAAAAGGTATCAAGACCTTAGAAGTAGGCTGAAGCGATTATACCTAGAATATTCGGTCAAAATTATTGTCCTTGTGATCGGTGCTCTCGGAGGTCGGAAGCCATCACTGGTTCGTAACCTCAAAGCCATACCCACGTGTCAAAAACATTCCGAGGCACTTGCGAGATGGATGCAGAGGGCGGTCATCCTTGATCGCTTCGCGTTCTCAGAACACACGAGGGTCTCGCCGGTCTGTCGTTATAATTTCATCGTACCCTGTGGCCACCCATCCCACGGTCGTGAGACGTGGCCATAGGTGTGTTTTACCTCGGTTCTGCTGAAGGCGGATGTCATTTCTATGGCATTTGCTTCCAGTAGGACCCTGCGGTGGTTATATAACCTATTTTTTAAATAACATATACATATATATTTGTTTTTTCATTTATTTCATTCGATTCGGTTTATGTGGAATTGAACCGAAGGGTCTATGACATAGCCACTCGAGGCGTCCTTACGTTGCGAAAACAAGGTCCATGTACGGAGGGTTTTAGCTCAATATGCTTGCAAATGTTAATTAGCAATTGCGGAAAATTGTCCAGGGCAAATTGTCCCAGAGGGAAGAACCTCAAGCTGAGGCGCGAACAATTGTACCGAAAGCTGAATGGAATCTGGGTAGGGTGTCCTGTATTGGTGTTTCTGGGATGCCGGGTGACCTCGTAGAATATGTAGTCTCACCCTTGCATGCGTGGCTCTGCAAGGGTAGACGAACCTCTTCCCTAGATCTCGTGGGTACGACTATGATAACACCAAACGCAGTTTCGAATGTGGTTCAAAACGATCGAGCGCGCAGAGTATCCGACAATGGGTCGCCAAACCATGCCGGCAACCTCTTTCAAGCAGGATATGTACACGGAATGCTTCTCCAATCGCTGCTAGAACAAGCCGCAGACGATGAAGAAAAAGCGACATTAAGACCAACTGCGAAAATCATCACCCGAGAGATGATGATGATTTCAAGACAAGGAGAAACATTAACATCCAGGTTTCTCCTATGCCCCATGATCTGGCTGAAGCGGATGCCGCTCTTTGTAAGGATTTCTCAGAAGGGTCCGACCTCTGATTTAGTTTATATTGCGGTGACAGCTTTGGTTGGATCAAATAGAAGGGTAAAGCCGACGATAGATCAACAGACCAAAAGAAGCTCGCATCAACTGCACAAGAAGATATGATGGGCCAGACAAAACGCGTCTCGTATTCGGTGTAAAATTGACTACATAATGTCAGGTAAGCCTCTTACGAGAAGGTCGAGACTTTTCGCAGGGAAATTTAGTAAGTTCGACACCTAATGAATGAAGACACTGAGAACATCATTCGTTTCAAGGAGCTGTGCGACAACCTGATAACTTCCGAGAAGCAATGCCCACCAATCACTGCCGAAGAAGTGAAGAAAGCACTGAGGGGCACGAAGACCTTCTCCGCTGCTGGACCAGATGGTATCAAGAAGTTCTGGTGGAAGAAGTTTACTTCTACACATCAACATTTGACCCTCATATTTGAAGGCGGAGACGCCCATCTCGCAGTGGCTGTTAGGATGCACTGTACGCGTCCCGAAGAAAGGCTACTTGTTCGACCGAAGGAACTACAGGTTAATAACTTGTCTGAACAAGCCTGTATGAGATCTTTACAGCTATCCTAAGTGGCAGGATTGTTCGGACAATTGGACCTGTGTGGAGAGATTTACGAACAACGTGGATCGAAAAAAGGCGTAGTAGGCTGTAGGGAAACCCCGCCAATCAACCGAAGCGTCCGCAAAGACGCTGCAGTCTACAATCGCAATCTGTTGATCGCCTGGATTTATTACGAGAAAGCTTCCGGTTTAGCCTCCCATATACTTATCATCTGTCTGCTGGAAAGCTTGAAGGTTCACAGAAGCTTCCGTAAGGAATGCATACGAATTTTTTGTTTAGATAATCAAAGAATATTCTTTCTTACCTTTTTTGCATAGCTTGTCTAGAGAATGGAATTTTTTATTTTAATAACACGTTTCACGATTAAAACAGACACTATGCATCTTATCAAAAATTATCTTAAGAAAATTTGTAGATCTTGTAGAGCTGAACAATTTTGATTTGGATCTTCTGTCTCTTACCTTGTGTCGTTTGATCAAAATTGTGAATTTTCGATTTTTTATTATCATTTTTAATGGGTAAAACCAGACCCGGTGGTCAAAAATGGCTTTTTAACGAACTCGTCCTTTCTTTTTAGCGCTTAGAAAAGTATGCCAAATCACAACATGATGTGAAAACTATTTGAAAAGTCACGTGCCAACAGGCTACTGACAGACAGACAGGGGCGCAATCATCAAAATCAGGAGTTTACTATTCATAATCCTCTACAGGCTCTATTTGTCGACAGATTTTGATGTACTTTTTTCAGAAACGCTCAGCATTATTTCATTATTATTATACCACTAAGCCAAATTCCTTTCGGGGTAAGCGTAACTCTTTCGATTCTAGCCTCATCATACTATCGGGGATCAAGGACTCTATATGGTATAGGTAAGTGAGGAATGTATAGGAGAAGGGATAGATTTTAGATCAATCTAGAAGTCGCGTGTTGTTCATTCAAATGAAACACTCATCCCACAACACCGCTCCGACACGCGTCGCTGATCAATTTCTCTAGCAATCATTCCAGGTGAAGAGCTTCGCAAAGCCACTATACTAATCCACTAAAAAAATCTCTTCACGCGGGCGCATTAGTATCCGGAAAAATTCGTTTCAGGCATCTCTCTTCTTCTTATAAACAATTGTTCTCTATACATCCCTATCCTTACAGACATCTTTTGCTTCCGTTACATCCATATATCGCTTTATGCACACTCTTGTGTGTCTTAGACTTCTAATATCCCTTCCCTTCAAAGGATCATTCACACATTCCAAACATTCTTTCCTCGGTCTACCTGTGTGTAACCAAACAAAATCAGCGAATGTTTTTCACTCTTGTCAACCAATATTTCTTCTACACCACATTCTTTGAGAATCCACTCATTAGTGACTTTGTCCGTTAGCAATTTACAGCACATATTCCGTTGGGATTGCATGCCAACCGCGTTCACTTTGCTCCTATTATTTTATTGATACGCCCAGTTCTCGCTACCATATAGCACTGTGGGTGGAAGGACAGAGTTATATATTGCAATTTCAGCTCTTCTCGTTACATTTTTACTTCTAGAAATAGCTTGTACACTGCTGAAAATTTTTCTACCCTCGTTTATACGTCTGGATATCTCTGCACCTACCTTTCCGTCAGCAGTTAATAAACTTCCAAGATACACGAGTTCATCAACTTGTTTTATCCTCTCTTCGTTTAAGGCAATGTTGCGTACTGCTTTCTCACCCCTTCTTTCAAAAACGATAATTTTTGTTTTATTTGAGTTAATCTTAAGATCCATAATTTCATGCTGGTATCCAGTCTGCTCGTGATCCTCTACAAATCGTCGGCTGATTCCGCTGTAACAATTCTATCATCTGCAAACGCCAGTCCACCTATTTTCACTGTCCCGAGATCAACCTTCTCTTTCTCTATGAGGGCCATTCTCAGACATTTGTCCATGTATATATTGAACATCCAGGAGGACATAACGCCGCCTTGCCTAACGCCCTGCTTAACATCAAACCAATCGCTCAATTGTCCATTCACTCTTACGCTCGCTTAACTACCATTATACAGGTATATTGCTTTTATTGCTCTCAGAAGCCAACTATTCACTCCATACTCTTCCAGGACTCCCCAAAGTTTAGATCTATTTACCTCATCGAAAGCTTTTTCCAGATCAACAAATGCACAGAAAACTCTTTTCTTTATTCTCAATCTTTTTTTTTATGATCTGTGTCAAGCTGAATATCTGATCCACACATGATCTCCCTGGCATAATTCCACATTAAACTTCCCAGATCCTTTTCTTAGTTAATCCCATTGCCTTCTCAATAAGTATTTTGTTAAATATTTTTCCCACGATACTTAGTAGACTAATCGCTCTTTAATTAGAACATTCGACTTTATCACCCTTTCCTTTGTAGATTGAGACGATAATCGCCTTTATCCAATTATTTGGAACTTCACCATTCACAGCACACATATTCATAAATTCGCTCAGCCACACAAAAAAAATATCCGCCACCGCTCTTAAGCATTTTAGCGGCGACACTATCCATACCAGCAGCCTTGCCACTCTTTAGTTTCTTAATGACGTATATAATGTTGTCGATATTGATTCTTCTGCCGCTACCTACAACGGGATTGCCTAACGTATTCTCTTAAATTTGAAGGTTGTTATGCTCCATATCTTGACCTCCATACAATTTCTCTAAAAAATCTCATATATTCCTTTACTTGGTCCAAATCCCATACCATTTTACCATCGTCATTCTTAATTCCGACTACTTCAGTGTTTGAATTTTCTTTCCAAATCTTCTTAACACGTCATTTTGCATTTTTTCATCTTCTTCCGCTTTGATTTTATCCTCGCTTTCTTTGACTAGTATCTTGGCTTTTCTTATTTTATCCTTAGAATCATTTCCTAATCTAATCCTTTCCTCATCGCTCAGAATTTCACTATTTAACTTTCTCTAATACGCTTGCTTTTACTCGTTGATAGCCACGCGGATTTCATCATTCCACCAAGCATCTCCAGCCTTTCTTCCTGCAGTCGCAGTACCGCACACTTCAGATGCACTCTTGAAAATGCTATTCTGTAGTATTACCCATGCATCCTCTACATTTTTATTGTCCAATTCAGTCTTCCACTCTCCTTCATGATGACTCAGAGCCTCTCATATCCTTTGTATCTCTTACAAGCCCTCTCAGTCTCTCATCCGCTCCAACAAAGTAAATTATACTGTGACTTTCGCCTCAGCACCAAAAATACATGTGGATCTTTTTATGTTTAAACCAAGTATTCGTAATAAACAAGCCTTTTTCTAGACATGAGCTAATCAATTTATTCCCGTTACCGTTCGTTTCCCTTTTGTCACCATCAACTGGAGCATAGTACGCTATAATGAATATCCTTCTGATTCCACTTTCATTCTAATGCACAGTGATCCAGGCGATACACATTCATACTTTTTGACATATTGTTTTGCTCTCTCATTCATAAACAGACCGACTCCTTGGGTACCATATGATTCATTATCTACTCCTGATCAAATTTCGAGTCCGTTTTCTATGCTTCTTATTTCATATCTCTTCTTCTTTGTTTACGGTACACACAAAATGTCTGGCTTCCTTACGCGCAGTGTATCCCGCAATTTCTTTTCCTTAAGATCACTTACACCTCTAGCATTCCCGATACCCGATCTCCATTCATCACCTGAAACTTTTCCGTGGACATGCCTTCCGTCAACAGACGTGTCAATCCCATCCGGAGCTACATTGATATTTGTATTATTCATTGTTAAAAGTATACACCCAACTACAACTCGATGCGAGAAATTTATTTAGTAAGCATAGAATCATATCAGCAGCTAAGTAATTATAAGGTGGAGTGTCCATTCATAACGTCAGTCCCACCAAACTTCGATGATGCAAAGTATGAAAACCAAGCCAAAACAAAAGGTGTTATGATCGGTTTGTGTTGTACACTGAGGAGGGCACCATTCTCCTGCAGCTTGGTCTCTAAGATGGAAAAAGGCCATTAAATCCTCCAAAAATGTGACAAGAAATCTCAACCAAGAATAAAAACGGAACAGGTTCATAGACTTCCCTAAATTTTTTTTTTAAGTCTATTTTTAAAAACTCTCACAAATCTCGAAAGCCTTTAACAATTTTGAAAACTTTCAATAAATTTTCAAAACAGTGCGTAAATTTTCAAAAGCTTTAGTAACTGTCCATAACTTTCTAAAAAGTTTGCATAAATTCCCATGTTCTTCAACAAATTCCCATACTTCCGAAGAACATTCCGCACACTTTGAAAACCTTTGATAAATTCCCGGAAGTTTTTCATAAATTTTCAAAAGTTTTCATAAATTTCCGACAGTTTCCATGAATTTCCGTAAATTTTCAAAACTTCTCGATAATTCATGAAAAATCTTAAATATATTATATAATCAATTAATATATATTATAAATATAATATTGTTATAAAGAATTTTATCAGCAATTATTCAATTTTGGTTTGTATTTCCAAGCCGCGCTTTTTCCCATTGGACCTAATTGATACTGTTTTAGAAATGACTATTGATTGTGAAATATTGCTAGAAGTAAATTATTTTAATTGTTTATAACAAACACATAAAACAAATGTCCCAGTTGCATGGTTTTTCGCAGAAAAAATTATTTTGTTCATGAAATCTGATATTCCGTAAATATATTTTGCTGCTACTTAAATTAACGATTGACATAAGCAAATTATTAGCCAAATGTTCCAAAATAAATCTTGAGACACACACTTCAAACTTTTTTCCTGAATTCCAAATGCATATAGAAACGTATATTTTATATTGGTCAATATCTGTAATCATGCGCGCAATTTTCGCAAAATATTGAAATTAATACGTCCATAAATTTAATTGAATGAATAATATATAGTGAATTTTAGTGAAGTTAGTTAATTTATAAGTGAAAAGTAAAAACCTTTTTGTTCTAAAAAATGTTTTCATACGAGTAATTTGATAGAAACATGTATTATTTTCCGATTATTTGCCTATTTTTTGTAATATTTTAAAATATTCTAACTTTTTGGAAAAAAGTTCTAAACAAAAGTTACTGCTGTCAATGAAATGCAACATTTTCGTATACAAAATTTTCCATTTGGCCAGTAAGTGTTTAAGAAAAGTCACTTATATTCATACTATTATTTTTTTTTCACTAAAGACACATGATTTTTGAGGCACATTACTTCCTTGTGGAGACGTTTCTTAGCCGCCGAAATACAGCAAAATGAGTAAAAAATTTGATCATATCTTGTTGCGCGCAATTTTCACAGCTCCAAGTGTTGGAAGAGACATTTTTGCTAAAATGTTAGAAGGGACATTTCAGCCCTAAATTGGACATAACTTTTGCGCCCACTGCATTACTGACTTAACCCAGTAAAAGGAAACTTATTGGTGCGAATTGAGAAGAATACCCTGGGAGACCTCGTGAATCTCGCTTTACGACAATCACGAATTGGAGCAGGCTGTGGATTCGTGTAAATTCGTAAAAAATAATATAATCGTCAAATATCATATTCGCCCGAATTCAGCGAAAAAGTTTTAGGGGAACCAATTGGTGTGTATTCATCAGCACAAATAAATTTCAGTGCAGGCCAATTCATTTAATTCGCCTAGTTTGAAGACAAACTCCAATTCGCCTGAATTCGTCAGCGCGAATGCAGTTAATGACTGGTCTATTCAATTGGATTCGTTAGGTATAACCAATGCGCTCGCCATAAAGGATCCGTTGTAAATTTCTGTTAAAGAGTTCCGTAGCTCAGTGGTCGCCCTTTGGACTCATACACTTGGGATCGCTGGTTCGAGTTTTCAGACAAGCACTTTTTATTAATTTTTGTCGAAATAACCTTGTTCAAGAATTAAGGCGAATTGACATGCATTCAGTTCACGCGGGCTCAATTCGTTTCAACGAATCAGGAAGCAAGATTCGGACGAATTCAAAAATGGTAATTCGCCGCAATTCGTGGCAATTAGTTTTTTTTACTGGGTAATCCATGGCAAACTTCTTCGAACCAATATGCTGTTTAATTTCCGT
This sequence comes from Melikaiella ostensackeni, assembly GCA_032362435.1. Lineage (NCBI taxonomy): Eukaryota > Metazoa > Arthropoda > Insecta > Hymenoptera > Cynipidae > Melikaiella > Melikaiella ostensackeni. Next base: position 52,382,668 of record JAUMHM010000083.1, read on the forward strand.
GAGCAAAGAAAAGTGTACTTCAAGAAGTCTTTGAGTAAAGTGTGTGTTAGTAGCACACCATTTTAGTAGCACATATTTTTCCTTTATACGGTGTCTGTCCGACGTCTGAATCTATCAAAAAATCGAAGGATTTTTGACCTAAGTAGCTGCGCGCACTTTCCATATCCACATACTATATGTTGGAGAGGACATTCGATTTGTAAAAACAGTGACACGAGTTTGAAATTTTTTTGTTGAGTTAGAACACAGTAAACCCCAGAAATAAATTTTATCTTCAAATTGGATAAGAACGACGCAGCACATTTATCCACTCAAAGATATAATTTATTTGGCGAAAGATGAAAATTTATCCGTCGAAGGATAAAAATTTATCTTACGAAAATTTTTGTCATATGCGTCATATTCATCAAGTGACAACTTCGATGTCAAACACCAGAATAACAACAAAAATTTCAAAATTCTCACGAAATTCCTCATATAAATCGTGTCCGAAAATTACTCGAGGGTTTCATTAATAGGACTCACTCACTAACCTCTCAAAGAATTTTTTGAAAATCCACTTACCGCAATTAGGTTGGTTTGTAATGTTTGCTTACAAATTTAAAAGTCTTCGTCAGAGTCGATAGAAACTGCAGGTTCTACAATCAAAAGTCGAGGGCTGAACTTATCTTTGCATCGTTGTCCTCCAGTCACAGAAGCTTCACCCAGCCAGGGCTAAGAATGTATAAAGTCACGTAATTAAAGTAGTTTTCTACGCGTAATTCACAACAAATTATACACTGTGAACACTCACTCCTGTCCTCACCAGATGGGCCGAGGACCTTTTGATTGGATAAAGTATTCAAGTAGTGTAGGACCGTCATTTACTTGTATTTGGTTGTCTCTTACCCGTCATTTACCAACCAAGCGTCATAACCGAAATATCGGTAAACCTGGTAAATTTACTCGTCGAGGGCAAGGTCAATGAAACGTTTCATTAATATGTTGAAAATTACAGATTAGAGTTAGGTGATTTAATGACATTGTGTAAATACAGGATTAAATATTTACATAAGATTATATTATTAATATTCATATTAACATTGATATCATATCGATATTTATCTATCAGCTTATTCCAATGGTTACACTCACACTCACAGCATTTCCCACTGGTTACACATTTCTTAAACTAAACGTAACTTTTCCACCAATACCGAATCGCCTTTTCGGTAATCTAATCCCAATAAAAATCAAATTCCCACACCGGATTCGCGACGGCCCAATGACCATTGATGTCGCTACACGGGCTCCATGAGGTCATGTAGCAGAAGCCAACAAAAATAGACGTCTTTCGCAAATCTGGTATAGAAACGTCCTTTTTCGAGGTTAGATTGCTGATAAGGAGATTCGTGATTGCTGTAAAAGCTACACTAAGTGAAATAGAAGTGTAACTAGTAGAAAATGCTGTCAGTGTACTACATGGGCTGAAAAGTCTTCGGCCTGACACAGAGATGACGCTACAAACAAAAAATCTGTATGCTTGTCATAGAGTACCAACCTTAACTAGAATACTGTTAAAGTTTGATGACATTCCATCAAGCCATTCTCAAGTTATTG
>JAUMHM010000083.1:52384366-52395399 GCA_032362435.1 Melikaiella ostensackeni
TCATTTGATCCGCCGCAGAGGTACCCATGAGAATTGCGCAGTGCGAGAGATAGTGGCAGAAATGTGATGCAAGAGAGAAGAGGGCTTATTGTGTCACCCCGAAAGACATCTCACTATGTGTGGATAAACCTTCAAGCTTTCCAACAGACAGATGATAAGCAGCAGGTATTACCGACAGCCTGCTACGCCTCTTTTCGATCCACACTATTCGTAGATCTCTTTCCACACAGGTTATTCGAACGATCCTGCCAATCAGGATAGCTGTAAGGGGCTGTATACAGCGTGTGCAGACAAGTTATTGGCCTGTAGTTCCTTGGGATGAACAAGTCGCCTTTTTTTAGCAGGAGTACACCCAACACCAGCCACTGCAGAATGAGCGTCTTCGACTTTAAGTATGAGGTGAAGATCCGGGCCAGGTGTTATTGTATAGAAGTAAACTTCTGCTACCAGAAGTTCGTGATACCAGCCGGTCCGGCAGCGGAGAAGTTCTTCGTGCCCCTCAGTGCTTTCTTTACCACTTCGGCAGTGATTGGTGGACATTGTTCTTTGGAAGTTATGAAGTTGTCGCAAAGCTTCTCAAAACGCATGATGCTCTCAGTATCTTCATGCAATGGGTGTTGAACTTCGTAAGTCTTTCTCCGAGAAGTCTCTACCTGCTCAGACTTTGGTGTGTTATTGACAGAAACAGGGGGATCGCTGAAGAGGCACAATGGGTCAGCGAGAAACTGTCAATTATCCCTGACCCATCCCTCCCTCTTCTGTATTCTCCTCCTGGCGTCAGATCACACTCGTATTTTGTCAACAATGTGCTGCTTGATAGTCAGCAGCTTTGACTTGTTCAATGTGTGATGTTGGATCCTCAGTTCGTGGGCGAATTTTTTGACCCTACCGTGAAAGGCTTACCCGATGTTATGTAGTTAATCATATACTGAATACGGGACGCGTTCTGTCTAGCCCAGCCAATCTTCTTGTTCAGTTGATGCAAGCGACTTTTGGTATTTTGATCTATCGTCGGATTTACCCTTCGATTTATATCGACCAAAGCTCTTGCCGCATCATAAACTGAACAAATAATGGTCCAGAGGTCGGACTCTTTCAAGAGATCCTCACGAAGGGCGTCACCCATTTCAGGAAGTCATCCATTTTAGGAAGAACCTGGATGTTGATGTTTCTCCTCGTCCTGAAATTGCCATCATTTCTCGGGGGATGCCTGATTTCCGCTGTTGGTCTTCATGTTGCGTATACTTCTTCGTCTGCGGTTTGTTCTTGCAGTGATTGGGGAAGTGTTCCGCGTATACATCCTGCTTGCAAGAGGTTCTCGGCGCAGTTACGCAACCTCTGTTGCGAAACGTGCGAGAGCTCTGGGTGTTTCTGCCACCACAGAGTGTGCAGGCGCACCATGTAACCCCTGCGATCAGGGATAATGCTGGCATCGTGGCAATTCAGCAAGTCATATCTGAGTCGATCCGTCCACTCAAGACGTCGACCGTTTCGCCGATCCGTCATCGTATATCCATCCAAATTATTTGCAGAACCCCGAACTCTAGGGTAATCGGCAATGTTTGCCAACCCATTGTCGAATGCTCTGTATGTTTGATTATTTTGAACCACATTCACAACTGGGTTTGGTGTTGTCATATTTGTTCCCACGAGCAGCTAGGGAAAGGGTTCATCCACCCTTGCAGAGCCCCGCATGAAAGGGTAAGACTGCAGACTTTAGGAGGTCGTTCGGCATCCCAGATACACCGTCAAGACACTTCACCCAGGAGCCATTCAGCTTTCGGCACGGTTGTTTACGCCTTAGCTTGGGGGTTTTTCCTTCGGAACCATTTCTGGAAAATTGTCCGCGACTGCTTGTTAACTTTTGTAACTGTATTCAGCAGAAACCCTCAGTACAGGGACCCTCTATCCGCAACCTGACGACGCGTCCGATGGCTTCGTCATAGTCCTTCCGATTCGATTCCAAAGGAACAATGTCGGCTTGCATTCTAGAAAATAGATTATAATAACTGGATTCATTTAATTACAAACGTCAGAACTGTCTGAGACCGATATCGTTTTTGTTCCAAATATCAAACTGCAAAATTACCTCACGAGAGTTACATGCTTATTTTCAATTGAAAGGACATTCAATATGCCCGATTTCCATATATCCAAAGTCGGTTGATCATTATATTGATTAAATATGATTTCAAATCGATCTCGCAGTAGATCTCTAAACACCCCTGGTGGAAAAATATTCCTGAAAAGTAATTGAAAGAAAAATGTAAAGTAATTTGCAGAGATTTATGTGTCAACCCTTTCTTGAAGATCTAAATGTATTCTAAGAGAAAATGAAAACTTGAGGCGATGCAAGGAGCTGTTAATGGTTTATCAAAACCATTACTAACGATAAAAATTAAAAACCTCAATGTGGGGTTAAAAATTTTTCATTTTGAATGTACACGCGTCTCTGAAGGCATTCTTCTAAAGTTTCATGAAGCTTATTCAAGTACACTTGAAGACATGAGAATGACAACTGGATAAGGACCATATGAGGTTGGCACTTCGTTACATTTACAATAACGCATTCGAGGTGCCAAATTCAAATGGTCCTTATCCAATTGTAATTTTATGTCTTCACTTGATATCTTGAGAAATTCTCTGAAGTCTTGAAATATAAAATATGTAAGATCCGTTAACCGACTCAAACCGAATCAAAAGAAGACAGCTTACGTACGAGAACACCTGAGATTTTCATTGACTGCCATGGTTCCCCAGTGACTGCTCTGGAAATGCAGGATTCTCCAGAAAATTTCCTTGCGATTTCCGGAGCCGCATTCACATGATTTCTCATCTAATAGTCTGTCGACGATGACCAAGTTAATTTAGCGTCCAGCAAGGTACTGGGACCCTTGATCTAAATTCTAAGTCACTTTCCAGGAACGACAATTTATTTTTGAAGGCCCTTGTTTTTTATCAGCCTATTACATACTATTGTTTATAAAAATACGATTGTTAATAGCAAATTATTTATTTATATCCATACGATTATTAATAAACAATTATTAATTTATAGCAATACAATTTTTAGTAACAAATTAGTTATTTATAACAAGACAATTGTTAATAATACACAGGCTGACAAAGGGGTCTACAGTCTACATTCGACAAAAAAGTGACCCATAAATACATGGTCAACATTTTTTTTCAGAATTATTTTACTCTCACCCACGGATTTCATTCCAATGACCAAAAGAATTATGCGTTCCAAATATCAGCCAAATCGGTTAATATTTACTTCTTTCGCACATACTTTTCGATTGGATTTACATGGCAGAATATGGTATATGTGCAAAAATGAAAAATTCACATAACTTTCTCAGTTTTCGTCCAAATCTTTTATCTAACAAGAATCACAACCTTCTTATAAAGCTCAAAAAATTAGTGTAATGTAAAAGAGGAAACTTTTGAAATTTTTCAAATACTAATGGACCCATACGGGGTGACTGAAATTTTTTTTTTCTATAGTTATCAACAATAGGGACGCAAACTTGGTTAAAAAATCTTGTTAATGATTATTACCCAAGTGCTGATATTGAAAAATCCAACTTTCGAGAAAGTACAAAATGGTGAACGTTCAAGTTAAAAAAAAAAATGATAAATTTGACCATTTTATAATGGAAGCCCCTGGAATTTTGCAAGATAAGCAAGTTTGTTTCAGAAACTATGTCATAGTTAGAGACAGACAAAATTTTGAAAAAGGCAAAATGGCAGCTGGTCAAGATTGAAAAAAATCAATTAATTTCTGCCTTTTTCAACGGAAGATTCGCAAACTTGATCAGATAATCAAGTTTAATTTTAGAAAGTATGCAATAGTCAATGATATAAAAAATTTTAAAAAATCCAATATAGCGACAAATTGTGTAAGTGTAACCAACTCGAAAATGTTTTCTTATGTACTTACTTTTTACAATGAGAGTATAAATAGTCGTTGAATTTACAATTGTAGTTTAAATTCGGATTCATCACCATCTAAGATTTTCTCAAAATTTCGGCTGTCACCGATTATTGCATAGCTTCTGAAAATAAACTTGCTTATCATACCAAGTTTGAGAGTTTTCCATTGACAAATGAAGAAATCTATCAATTTCTTCAAAACTGATACCTACGTATATCAATAAAACTTGATGAAAGGATAATACTTTGTACAGGACAGATCTCTCTAGCTTGCCTGGTTTTGCACAGTAAAAAGGAGCGGAATTCATGCACATTTTTGATTAAATTCAAAAGAATTTTATTCATTATAGTTAGTTTAGCAATAAAGGGTTGCTTCCCGTAGTTTTTATGTGCTGGATCTGAATGTGACAACGAAAATTTTCCATCACGTCAGGTTTTTTAAAGAATGGTGTTACAAGAACAAGGAATAACTTGACCGATGAGTCTCAACCTACTATCCTTCATACCAAAAAGAATAAAATTGAATTATAAAATATAAATTATCTAAGAATCTCGTTATCTCCCTTTTAAAGCTGCCTAATTGAAATTAAATTTCTGACTCATCTCAATGCGTCTTTAGATTTAACAGGAAATTCTCTCATATTAGGTACCTTACTGAATAAACTCTCTTTGTAACGATATTCGCGTAATGTTTTAAATATTAGTGTGAATAATTCCACGTCTATTATGCATGCGGAAACGAGTAAACAAGCAATTGTTTCCTTTTTTCCTATTATTCATTCGCCACCACGTCATAAAATACCTAAAAATGATTCTAATTATTCAAAAACTTGGAAAGGGCTTCCTTTAAGAGTTGTTTTATTTTTCTGGAACGATGGAGAGGGCCTGAGAGAAATACCATACTACCAATTTCTTCTAAGTGACAATACCCACGCGTCAATGCACGTGAAAATTAACGTGGAAATGTATACGTGAAAAGTCACGTAGAAATACACGAGAAATTCGGGTCGAATTTTTGACACATTTTGAAATTCCACGTGAACTTTAAACGATATTTTCAAGTGCAAATATCTCGTAAACCGTAAGAGATACTCAAAAATGGATACCAATTTTGAATTTTGAGTATTCCTGTTCTGTATACATTAATACATATCACATTAATCCATAAGTTTCGAGATGGTTTCACCTGGTGTTCCACGTGAAATTCCACGTAAATATTTCCACGTTAACTGTTCCAGTGGACCAGTACTGGCTTGTGCTGCTCCGCAGTACTGGTGTTCGGTACACTACATAGCATTCGAGTATTATGATTAATTTTAACAACCACTATTGCTACACTCTATCGATACGACAAAAAAGCAATTGAAAGATAAATTAATTAATTGACTGCGAGTATTTTGTCTATAAATATTAATGGTCCTGCTTAGAATTGCCTATCATGTATACTTAAGTTCAAGTCCGAGTCCGAAAAATTATTTTTCATAAACAGACAATATTTAATCCCACAGAATTTCTATAGGTGCCTATTTGTTTATAAAATTTGATTCGAACAATAGAATTGTAGCATAAACAAATTATTTTCATTATATTTTTGTCTGTGCGTCGACTTCTATTGATTTCTGGTGTACTTTACTTGTTCACACGAGCACAAAAAAATACTAAATTGGAAAATTACATTTCTCCTGCATTGTTTATTAAAAAAGCAATTTACACAAAATAAAAATACAAATTCGACCACAAAATATTGATACGGAATTTCACGCATAGTATTTTTTTTAAACTTAAAATCGCTAAAAAAATGTGACCTGTGGTTTATTCTGAAAAATTGAAAATTCATGAAAATTTTGTGAAAAATGTGAAAATTCGTGAAAATTGTGAAAATTCATGAAAATTGTGAAAATTCATTTCTGGACCTCGGTGCCGTCGTTCAGACATTAGGGTGGAGTGAAAATCATTATTTTTCAAAATCGATTTATAGACATCATGAACAAGTTGTGGTATCCCATCAGGATAATCCGGGATTTTTTCAAATTTTTTGAATTTAATCATTATCCGATAATACCGGTCGACAAAATGTGATCTATATTATATCTGCCAAATGAGAGACATTATTTCCAAAGTATTTTTTTGCGTTAAATTCAAATCTGGCATCTATTTGTTTTCATCGGTTCTGTTGAATAGATATTTGCAACTTAATTTTATTATAAATAGTTTATTTTTTCAAGTTAGAGACGTGATTTCGACAGGTTTTTTAATTTGAGACTTATCATTTAATAAAATCAAGCAATGCAATAAAATGTGGACGTCCGCGTGAAAAGGGCCCTTATGACCGTTCTAGTTTAGGAGATATTTGCGTTTTTCTAAGTAAAGGTCAAAATTATTATTTTCAGGTTTAAGTGGAGGATGATGCTAGGATCTACACTGAATCTATTGGTACTATACTCATGTACCAAGAACAAGCAAAACTGGATATATTTCATGTTCGAAAATAAGTACAACACGTGCGCTTATGGCACTCGCCAACTATTATCAGTCTTCCTTGAGGAGAAGCCAAAAGTAAAGTTACATCGATGGATCTTACGTCAATGGAAAACGACACAAAAAGTCTTCCTCTTGGTCTTCCTAAAGTTCTAAAATAGAAAAGATCCCTAAATCCTTCAGCAAATCGTTTGATCCTGTTCTATTTTACAATTTTATCATTCAATCATTTAATTTTAATCCGAAATATAAAAGTCATTACCAGTTACGTCGATGGATACTAATTAAAATAAGTAAAGTATTGTTGTCGATATTACACTTAGATTAAAATATTAGTGACCGAAATTGTAGCTTTTGAGAGAAGTTTTAAGATGATTGAGCATACATTTGAAAATAATTCATTCCATATTTCCTATTGGGCTGTAAACTATACATGCCTCGAGCATGTGTGGACATGCTTCAAAGGCATTTGACTTGCGATAGTAAAATATTTTTTTTTACTATGAATCACGTTATGAAAAACTGAAAGGAAAATTCGTGCCGATTTTTTTTTTAATATCAGGTAAATTTTTATGAGCATTTTCTCGAAAAGTATTAACTTTTTGCAACTTTTTTTGATAGATCTATAGAGCTTTACAAACTTTCAAAAGTACTTTCTCATTTTTTTCTTTTTTGAATAATTCGAAGTTTGAGAACATTTTCTTACTCTCCTGAAAATTTTCTTCCGATGGGCACTTACATGCTTCTGCCGTGATACCCTTCATTTATTCCTTGAACACGAAAGTGCCCTATTTGTAGAGAATTACCCATATCATTTTGCGCTTCGATTACAAATTTTTCGTAAAAAATTAAGTTTCAAAGGAAGGGTGTCATTCCGTAACAGCCTGAATGTCGTCTTTTACAAAACCATTTCTATTGGCTCAAAAATTCTCTAATTTCTAGATACAAATAATACACTCGTAATAATGAGGTTTGCTAAAAAAATTGGACGTTGGTGTTTTATGAAACAATATCATAAAAAATAATAATAAAAAAAAAAATAAAATAGAAACATAAATGAAGTGAAAAACATTTTTATATTTTGTGCGTTGCATTCATTGATATTCATGAAATAAATGAAGTAAAAAACATTTTTATATTTTGTGCGTTGCATTCATTGATATTCATGAATATGATAGTATAAAAAATAATTTCATAAATCCAGAGCTGCAAAACTAAAAAAAATATAAAAAAGATAAAATTTTAATTTTATATTTTAAGAGATGCATTCTGATATTCTTGAAGATTACAGTTCAAGAAAATTATTTCATTAGTCCAAAGCTTCAATTTAAACAAAAATTCAGGAAAAAAATCTCCCAAATTCTTGGAAAAAATGTTCACTAATGAACTGAAATGATAATCTAAGGACACTTTTATATTCATATGGATGCACTTATGGATATAATTAAAGATTACGAATAAAAAATTTATTAATCCAGAGCTTATTCACAACCATAAAAGAAATTGAAAATGGCGTCAAATTCTTGAAGAAAAACGTACTGTAATGTACTACTATAACAATTTTTTATATTTCGAGGAATGGACTCATTAAAATTCTTCAGGATTATTTGAACATTAAAAATTATAATTGGCTCAGAGCTACGAAACCACAAAAATACAAAACTTAAATTGTTAGAGGTAAGTAGTTTTGACCAAAATCCAGCTTTGACCTAGTTTACCTCAGTACTAAGTCACTTTTTCGAAAAATTCTGTTAATAGTTCAATTCAGCCCCCGATATCTTGGAAGCAGCTCTTTGTTTTTTTTAATTCAAAATCTGATTTTTAAAAGTGTTTCTTGTCTCTTCTTAGAAATTTCGATTTTGTGAGTTAGGTCGTTATGGAATGATACCCTTCAAATATCTGTTGAATAAGAACTGATAGAAACAAAGAAAGGCCAGATTTGAATTCAATGCAAACAAATACTTCAGAAATAATATATCTTATTTAGAAAATACATACTACATAGGTCACATTTTGTCGACCACCGTTACATGGCTAATTATATGTATAGTATTCGATAAGGAATAATAATAATATAAAAATCAACCTTAGAAACAAAATGTTTATCAACTGAGCATTTTTCGATGTATAATATATATGAACAAAAAATAGGCACTTTTCTTGGCCTTGGCTAATAGAACATTTAATGTTTCAAAAAAAAAATTCTCTTAAATTCGACGTGCACAACTTTTTCTTAAATATCCGATAACTTTGAAAAAAACATGTTCTTTTGTACATTTTCAAAGAATTGTAACTTGCACCATTTTTTTTTGTTTCTAATTTTTTATAGTTGTTTACTACTAAATACTATATCTTTCAAAAAAGCTCGTCATAATTTTGTAGCCATAGGTAAATTTTTAAGAAATTTCAAAATTGTGCACTTTCAAAATCAAAAACCGAACAGACGACATTGACCGATATCAGAAATTATTATTGACTTCTTTCGGCATTCTCAGCATTTTCAACCCACCCTAATAAACAATGTGAAGAATTTGGAAAATGATGCTGTAAAATTAATGTTGCAACATACCTTAACGCTAGCTACTCAACATGATTCCATTCCGTCTGCACAGGAGACGTTCAACAATTTTTGTACCACTTGTTGCGATTTCACTAGTCAAATAAAAAAATAATACAGCGAACATTTCATGTCAAAGCGCACTGTTGAATAATTTACGTTCGCATGCTAATATCGAATTAATATAGAAGCACAGAATTTTTTAATGTAAACTATCACTTCCACGCTGTGCATCACTTCGTACCTGACTACTCTAATTTCTGACTGCTGCGGAATGAATAAAAAAGGTTGAAACTGCATGGTGGGGTGTGAGCTATGCGTGACATCCTTTGTATGTCCCCTCAATGCGGTGCTATGAATTTGCGTAAAACACAGCGTTAAACTTCGCGCTTCAGTAACACGAATTCATTGGCTGTTTGATATGGACACATATACTCCATTCCTACAACTACACGAGCATAGGCATATCTTACACGCTATAAATTTCAATAATACGATTTGAGGCTGGAGCCAAATAACTAGAAACCCTTAAGGGGGTACCGGCGGATTGGTGCCGAAATTTTTGCGCTTGTTTTCTTATAAATACAAGAAAACTATTACTGTACAAACGAGATCATCACCTTTATTACAATCTGGAAAAATTAATGTTAGTCGAAACAATAAGTAGTATTATATATGATTTGAAACTGGAACTCAGTAATTAGTAACCCCTGATGAGGGTACTGCCGTGACGGATTGGTACCGCCTGATCAGCCGCTAGTTATTGGCTGGTCAGCCACTAGTTGGAGGCCGCACAGTGAGCTGAGAGACCACCAAAACTGGCCAAAAACCAACTTCAAGGTTGTTAAAGGGAGACTTATTTTTTATAATGCAGATAAGTTGAAGAAACATTTCACCACATTTCATGACATCTAAACTAGTCCTCTTAATTCTAGAGCGTTATGAATTAAAGAAATGTTCTTTTTTTGTTATTACTGTTTTTTAAAGGAAAGCTTTGAAAAGATCGTTCATAATGTTATGAATTCAAATGTTACAGATCTTTTTGTTCATTAGAGTGGTCAAAAATTAATGCAATATAGGAGAGAAATTCGAACATTAGCTCGTTTTTGAATCCCCTCACTTTGTACCCATGCATTTCAGGAATTAACAGCGATAGACATTTTTCGAATCAAAAGTAACCCGAAGTAACACCTAATATCTGAAGTTCTATAGTGCTTTTAGGTTCATTATGATGTTTACTATCAGGTTATTTGCCACCCCTTGCCACCATTGCGATTTGACGAAGATATGAGCAAATAAAATTGAGCGTGCACAGTTGCACATTCACAGTGCAATCATAGCGGATCGCATTAGGTTAACCGGATTCGAGAAAATTTTTCTTATTAGGATTTGTTTCGTTTGTTTCTCTGTCATTTGTGGTCTGCCATTCGTCTGTCAGATGTTTAGTGCTACAAACGTATCGTGTGTCAGAGTTTTGTGAGTTATTGATAGTAGGTCTGGTCAATTTATTTCATATTATGGAGACATTTATTGTACATATATTATAGCATTGAATATGTCGAGTGTATTATTCAAAAAAGAAAAAATCATAGAATGCTTTTCTAATAAGTATGGAGTAGATGACATAAATGTGTCGGTTAATTACATTCTGAAGAGACTGAACCTTCAAATCGCATATATAGAAGCTGAGAAGTTGGATGAACTAAAGGTTACCCTCAAGGCTCTCAGAAGTAGATTTCACGTCAAATGGGAAGCTTCAAAACGAACGCAAGAAAGGTTTCGGACAAAGAATGTTTCGTGGTTGAATTCTGAGTTTCAAATACCCGACTTAACAAATTCAGAATCTCATCTGAATAAAACCGTCTCTTTACCCGGATTTTGATGACATGTCGTTATGCTGTAAGGCATTCTGGAGAAAATGACTTAGCGACAGTCTTCAAAAAGATTGAAAGTGAACCCGAAAGAGCACATAAAATAACCCTCAGAAAGTTGGCACCCCAAATTTAAAAAAATCTAAATTTTCCACGAGTTCCCTGCTTGTCAGTAATAGTTCTATGGT
>JAUMHM010000083.1:52399946-52419709 GCA_032362435.1 Melikaiella ostensackeni
ATTTCTCCGACCCAAAAATTTCAACTCCAAGCTTCAATTCGCGGCGTCAAAAAAACAAACACTCCCTACTCTTCGAGGAAGTGAAAAAGTTATTATTACCAATTTATTCAGAAGAAGCTGAAACAACGAATTCGTCAGGGATATCGGATGTGAATGATATGGCAGACATAGAAGGCGACGAAGCCGAGCAAGACTCTACTGGACTTCCCGAAATGTATCAGTTATTAGACGGACTTAAATTAACCGACGAAGAAGAATTTGGCGAGGACGAAGAACAGTAATGAGAGGCAAGCGGACTCATTTCAAAAAGCACCCCGATTTGTGAGAGGCAATGGGACTCACATTAATTAAGCACCCCAAAAAAAGGTCTTAAAAGAACTGCGACCTCCACGTGGAAGACCTTGGACACTTCAACATTTGTGGGCTAACTGCAGGCGTTCAATGGAAAAATTACATGTGTGAAACTCAAGTTTCTCAAATTCTCCTTACCAAAATTCATGCGAATATACAACAAATTTTCTGATTTCAGTTCCTATATTAGATTTGCGATTATGGATTTGTTACTTTAGATGTCAAATTCCAAATAAGTTATGTCAAATTCTAAATTAGTTACTGCAAAAAACCCCTCCTACTGAGTTTCATACAATCATATGAAAATTTAGAAATTCTAGGCGCTTCATTGAATCAGTCATTATGAATCAATAACTTTTGACGTTGAATTGTGAATCAGCAACCTTGAAAACCCCCTTCGTACTAAACTTTGTACAAATATGTGCAAATTCAGAAATTTAAGGCGCCATATTGAATCCGCCGTTTTGAACTTATAATTTTTTTGTCAAATTCGAAAAAAACGACCTCAAAAACCCCTTTGCACTAAGTTTCACACAAAAATGACAAAATTAAGCAATTTCAGGCACCATATTGGATCCGCCGTTGTGAATTTATAAATTTTGACATCAAATTCGAAATCAGCGACGTCAAAAACCCCGTTATACCAAGTTTCACATAAAATTAACGAAATGCTGAATTTTGGCTACTTTTGGTATTCTCCCAGAGCACTGTGGGCTGGTTCGAAGAGGAAGATTGGAGGTTGAACATCATCCTGGACGGGGAGAATGGCCAACTCCTTAAAGACAAAGTCGTTGTATGATCTCTTGAAGCTTTGAACATCGACAACGTATTCCATCTTGACTGAACATGATTTTTCTAGCCAGAATCAGCTTTTTCATACCTTGCTTATATCCTTCTCCCTCCACTCAGCATAACCTTCACCACCTCAAATTTATAGAAGCTTCTTCACCACACCACTGATTGGTTGGTATTGGACAATGCGATCATTCAAGATTAGGCAATAGGCTGCTGTGTTATCGGGAAAACTAGTACTTGATTCAAATTCTAATCGCACGTTCACTGAAGCCTGTTTAAGAAACTAATTTTGTTTTGAGCAATCAATAACAATTAGTGAAGCATATTCCTCGAAGGTCTCTTTCTTTAATAGGAAATTAGGCTCTTTTCATAATAATATAATGATTGAAAATTAGCGTACATTTCATACAATTGAGCAAATTGATTTTGATCAAAGTTTAGATTTGAATTACCGTATGGGCAATATTGGAAATTTGAGAAAAGTTTTACGTTGGTGATGCTTCAATGAACAAAAATGTTGGCATATTTTTTACACTGCTCTCTCCTATCTGTTTGAAAGGCCAGAATAATGTATCATGGTTTCTCTATCTTTTTTGAAGTTTTCACAGACTACACATGTTTCTGTGTAGCAAATTAGAGGATTCTCATTCATTTCCCACGTTCGAAAATTCAGTGTTATGAGTGGATCCTTCTTAATAAATTTCAACAATTGTAGCTTGTGGCGATCTCCAGCAAATAAGTAGGGAACCGTCCACTTCACTTTATCGAGTAAAATTTTGAATTCTTCAGGATTTTCTCGTGTATTTTGCATTATAGCATTTAAGTCAGTGCGTGATCTCGTTGAGTTCACGTTCAGCATTCACAATGATCTTTCGATAATCTTTAACAAAGCCGAGGATCATGCTGAGCGGTATAGTTATATCAAAGGATCCATCTCCATTTGTAATTTTAGCAGTTATATCTGCATCAGGTCAGCCTGCATTCTCAGCAAAATGAAGGTGATAAGCAGTTGAAGGAACGTACATGCAATGAGCTTTTACTTGGAAGAATGTGCAAAACTTTATGTTGCATTGCAATTCGAATCTCATCACTGTTGTTGAATAATGAAGAAGTATAAAGCTGATGAAAATGAATCTCATAGTGGGCTGAAGATTCTTCATAGCTAACTGGAACCAATGTATTTAGTATTACATCCATCTTTCTAGCAGCGGCAACAACAGATAAGAAGTACATAAATTAATGTTCGTTTTTTCTTCTTTCTTGACAAGGTATCACTCTGAGACCTAGTTCCTTCAGAATGCGCACTCTCTGAGATGTTAACCTTTTGCGAGCTGATGGAAGACTCATTGTTTTCTTGCATGGTGGCTCGCTTATATAACTTCCACCCACTTTACGTATATGAACAAAACCCATCCCATTGATTTGGCGTGCAATCGAATTGTTATAGTCTCTTCTCAAAAGTTCACCAAGTCTCCGTCTTGATCTACTATGCAGAGCTGAGTATGATGTATTGTCTTCACGGCGATCGGAAGGTAAATGACGTGTGATGGTACTCCCATGATCTTATATCCCGGGGGGACAGTTGAAAAGATTTCATGAATTGTGTGAACTTTGCGATTGTTAATATATGCTCCTGTTGTTATATTACATTTAACCCTGAGAGCATTCAACTCGAAAATGGCTACTGGTAGATCTGATGCTTGCAATTTTTTAGCAGGAAGAACACGGGGTTCAAATTCCAACAAGTGACCAATAGAATCTTTTGGCTCAAGATTAACTTCACGAGTGCTTTTGCCTTTTACCAAGAGCTACTTCCTCCATTCTTTATTATGACGATGAGTTTCTGATAGCTGCTTTTTGGTTGCGCCTTCATCTTTCACAGCCTTTGCTACACCAGCTACTCCACCAGCAAGAGCGCCAAGCGCGCTAAGCTTATGTGAATCCTAATAATTTCAGTATCTATGAAGAAATTCTTATTGCTACTAGTGCACACAAGAAGCAGTACAGTTCTTCTGAACCTACACATGCAGATAGAAGTGTCAAGTACACGAATATTATCGCGAAATCTTTTCCCAACAAAGAGTCGACAAAAAAATGATCAACCAATGGTGGATCATTAAAAAATTAATCAACCGATGGTGAGTCATTAACAAGTCAATCAAACAGAAGAAATAAATGACTACTTCACTTTGTAATTGGAAAACATGATTCAAGGCAAGATATATTTAAAATTTTAGATTACAGTATATATACACACACATCCACATACTCATTTCCTATTTACAATTCATTCGCTATCCACATCCATTCTCTTATCTTCTAATTCCGTATTTCTATAGTGTCCCCACGCCAGAGTATCGGTACTGTTTGGTAATAGGAACCTCTTGTCGGCGTTAGGAATTAGTGCTTTCTTACATTGTTTCAATATTTGGATGTGGTGCAATCGCGATCCAATTAAGTATTGGATCCTATTTTGCGTTTTAATATTTTCTAAGCAGTCAATGTAATCAGTAAATTCTATATCTTGCTTCACTACTCCGACCCTTACACCTTCCGCTTTTTCTACAAAATCTTGGCCGTTGACTCGCACGCTATACATTTTACTCCGCAATCCAACAAACTCTGTTGAGATTTTACCGCTACATTCGTCTTTCATAAGACCTAAGATCTTTTCGTCGACTTGCGGAATACCGTAGATGATATTTGGAAGGTAGTCGAACGTGTCGAACTTGCGAATATCTTCTTTCATGTTCGCGTGAATATTTGGACATTTAATCTCACAAATAAAACTGTCGGTGTCTGTATACAGCATTTTCAGCTTACTACCATACTTTGGTGACATGTAGCCATAATGAAAGTCATACATCAAAGTCTTGGAGATATGCAGCACACTAAGTCCTACGTATATTGGCTTATTGAACCAATCCTCAGTCTTTCTAAATTCCACAGCTACGAGATCTTCACTGAGGGTTGCGCGGCTGTGGGAGTTGGGTTTCAGTACGAGGGCTTCTGCACCGTACCTACCCTCCCACATTGTGACGGGTTTGACGTCTACATGTTTGCGCACGTTCTCCATTGTTTTTCCATATTCCGCGTTGTTCATAAATTTGAAAAGGGTCTTTTCAAATTCGTTCCGGGATCTCGCTCTCATTGAAGTATCGAAATCTATGTACGATTTTAGCCAAGGGGATTAATTGAATTTGAGCACAAGGAGAATTTTGACTAACTTAAGACCGTTTTCCAAAGCTTCTTTGAGTGCACGATAATGGAGAACATATTTGGCGTCAAAGTACACCAAATAAATGATCTCATCATTCTCATTGTAAACTTCCATGTATGGGCCACTTGCTTTGGCATAGCGGTTTGAGCATTGGCTGAAAGCAGGAGTCGTATAATAGTGTGCTGGATCTAACCGTATGCTTTCAGACAGTGTTCTCGGGAATTTACGAAGATATCTGCAAGTAGCAACACGTCTGTTTTCATGTACAAATGAACGTACTTGCCAAGATCTTTACAATTAAATTCAGATCATACGCGTACTACATATGCTACTATCATATACTTTATATTACATATATTATACTATTTATATTATACTATTATATTTTTATATATACCTATATATTTTTTTTCATGCGTCTTTTATACGCTTTTGAAATAGAACGAAAGCATTATCAAAGAACGCATTAATATGCTTATGAACTATATTTACAATGACTCCTGTATGAAATCGACGCTCAAACGGTAAGTCACAATCAGCCCATCTTAAACGATCAGCAAGAGGGTCTCGCTCTCTCACACTTTCGCCTTGTACCAGTAACACATTAAGGCGGACACTCAGCATATAATTTGTTCCATGATATTTACAGATTCTTTTTGCTTAGCCGGTGATACATATATATATATATATATATATATATCGCTGTATATTATTTACACTTCTTCAAATATTGTCACACTTATAATTCAATCGGTGAGTGTAGGTGAGCCCTCCGTCTTTTCCTCTCAGGGTACAAAGCATGACTGCAGCCTTTTCGAGGTTAGGGATGGCATCAGCCCATTTGTACAGCAGGATTGTAGTCTCAACCTTGATGGGTCGTTCTCCGTACTGCTGATCACCTAAGTAGATGAAGGAATAGTTCAACTTCAATTATTTCTCAGCTTTTGAAAGACAAATTGATTTGCCCCAAAGGATGTTAAGGGCTATGTTGCGTATCTCAGGTAAACTGGCCGATCCACCTGTGGTCTTTCGACGCCTGGGGGGATTCAACCCCTCATTGAAAACATTATTCTGGCGAATCGTCAGATTTCTGCACATTCCTGAGTCTCAGACGAGAGCTCTTGCATTCCTTAACAACAGGCCTTTCTACCACCTGGGCCAGGTCAACTTTGAGATTGCCGGTTAGGGACGGAAGAATCCTTTTGAGACGGAGGGGAATCGGGGGCAGACGTAAATGGGTGCTCGCGGTCTAACCATTACCCAAATTAACTTGCGTCACAGCAAAGGTGCCTCTGCTGTTCTGCAGAGGGGCATGGCTGTGAGGCAAGCAGGTATCTCACTAATCTAAGAACATTGGTCAGTGAAAGAAACCATAAGGGGATTAGGGGTGGCTGGTTTTTGTTACAAGGACCACAACATGGCTAATCCGAAGGCCTGCATTCTGGCAAAAGGAGTCAACATTGTCCCGCTACTAGAATTGTGTTCAAGAAATCTGATGGCGATATCCACAGACCTCAGAGGAATCGGAAAGCTATTCATGAAACCAGCCTACTTTCCGTATGACAGCGAAACCAACCCACCAGAGTAAGAACCTACACTGGTAGAATACTGCAAGGTAAGGGGTCTCCCACTTTTCTTGTGGTGCGATGCTTACTCCAACCATACATTGTGGGGTATCACAGATAGAGTTTGAGTTAGAATCTACCGTATCCTCGAGCCCTACGTCGGCCGTGAATCCAATAAGAATGGACTGGAATCAGTGTTCCACTGAAATAAGGAGTGCACTCTCAGAGGCGCCCAAATCAATGAGAGGTTTGAGCACCCGAGAGGTGGCAGCCAAAACTTTCACGGAGGCCATCAAATCTAGTTATGAAAGAAAGTGTCGACCCACAAGAATCCGAAAGGCAGGGGAGATGCAGTGGTAGAACGGAAAGCTCGAAGAGCTTCTCAGGGCAACCTGAAAGAGGTTCAGACGTGCCAGCATTGGCAAAACGAAAGAACTATGGACCTCAATAACGACGATGGGGGTGATTACAGGGGTGCAATACGTAAGGCGAGGCAATAAAGTTGGACCAAATTTTGCACAGACATTGAGAAAGGGACAGAGGCGGCTAGACTGGACGAGCTGCTCTCTCGAAATCCGGATGCTCTTCTCGGCACTCTAAATTCTCCCGATCGAGGAACCTCAGTGTCGGATGAAGAGACCCTGGCACAATTTATGAAAGGCACATTTTCCGGGCTTCATAAGGTCTGGGTGAAAGACAACGACACCTCGAGGGCATCTAAGGTCGTCTGTGGCTCAACTGGGCCCGCTACAGCGGCTAGCCCACGAGATTGTTACTTCATCGAGGGTCAGGTGGGCTCTGAAGTCTTTCAGCCCATACAAGTCTCCTGGTCCAGATGGCATATACCCGGTCTCCTTAAAGAAGGCTGAGGAGTCCAATATATGGCCGCTGATGAGACTTGATAGGGCTAGTCTGACACTGGGATGTGTAGAATGTACATGCCACATGTTGGACAAGAGGAACCTAACAACGACTAAGGGTGATACCAACTTATGTGGAACTGTTGACTCGGAATGCCCGCAGAAAGGTGTCTTCTCGCCCCTACTGTGGTGCTTGCTAGTTGATGAACTGCTTCATTTACTCACAAGTCAAGGCCACCACGCTATACGCTACGTGGACAATATACTAGTCATCGTGCGCAGTCAGCATCTGGATGCGTTCTTCGGAGTAGGCACTTAGGACAGTGTATACCTAGTGCGGAAAAACCGGATTATCGATCAATTCGAGTAAGACGGACGTGGTTGTATTCACCGGACGGTACAAGTGGGGGACCACGAGTACAGTAAAACTGGGTGGACAACAACTGAGAATCACTAAACGAGCTGAATACCTTGGAGTCATTCTGGATAAGAAGCTGTTATAGAACGAGCACCTAGGAAGCAAGTGCAAAAAGCTCACACTGACCCTTTGGCTTTGCAGGAGAGCCATGGGGAAAAGCTTGAGCCTGGAACCGGAGACAGTTTTGTGAATCTATACTGCGTTCCTGCGACCTAGGCTAACCTATGCCGCGATGATCTGGTGGACTGTCTGTTGTAAAATCTTGACTGGAAAGAATCAGGGGACTAATTCTAAGAGGCGTCACTGGTGCCTCGAAGTCGACACCCACGGTGGCATTGGGGACACTAACAGGGTTAGAGCGCATCCATCTTACCATCAAGGCCATGGCTGCGAAGGCGGCCTGAAGAATAAACATGGGAAAGGGCGGAAGGATCTCCACAGAACTGCGGATCTCAACCGATATCGCGAGTAGGCTGACCTTGAGCATGGTCAGGGACAAAACCGCTACCTCTCCTACAAGAAGTATTGAATTGGCTTATCCACGAGAGAGGAATGAGCTAACGGCGAGGCATATTTGCCTGGTGATGTGGACAGCTGGTTCACAGATGGCTCCAAGAACAAGGAGAAAGCAGAAGTCGGTGTCCATCGTAGGAGTAGTGGAATGTGCTTCACAATCAGCATGGGGTCCTATGACACAGTCCTACAAACTGAGATCATGGTTATGCTCCAGTGTGCCTATAGGGAACAGGAGTATGGCAATAGAAGAAATACCCGCATTTGCTTAGGCAGTAGGGCTGCTATAGTGACCCTGAATGGAACAGCGACCACGTCGCTACTAGTATCGAAATGCTTTGAGGCACTGAAGGAGTGGAATGAAGACACTGACTGCAGACAGGCCAAAACACTTATGGGTTTAAATCTAAACTTCAAACGAACTACGAAATTACGAAAGCTTGGTAGGAGTGAAGTCATGGTCCTAACAGACATGTTTATAGGGCATGGAAACCTCAACTATCACAGACATAAGATAAGGCTCGCAGATAACCCCCTCTATCGCCTGTGCAAAAAGGATGATGAGACAGCTATTCACATCCTTTTTCACTGCCCCGCGATTGCGGGGAAACGTTTGGCACTCACGGGCAGTAACTGCATCAGCGAGTCAGGCATATCGGCCAAGGGCGTGGCTGCGGTCCTCTCCGTATGGAGAGGGATTTGTGGTCACACATAGGCCTACAAGGGGACGCGACGGGATTACCCAAACGTCAGGGGTCCTTTTAGTCTCTATCCAAAAAATAATAATAAAAATTCAACCAAACAGTTGAATCTTCAACTCAAAGAGATGCATTATTAGCCAAAAATAGAATCGTTAAATTTACAGTTTAAAAAAAAATTCAACAATAAAAAATCAATTTTTAACCGATTGAATTCAACCAAAAATGACGAATTTTTAACAAAACAGTTGAATCATCCACCAAAAAAATGAATTTTTCACATACAGGATAAATTTTCTACCCAAAAAGAAGAATTTTCTACAAAATACTTGAATTTTCTACAAAATAGTTGAATTTTCAACCAGTCAGTTGAATTTCCAACCAAAAATGGAATAGTTAAATTATTAATTTAAAAAAAATAATCTACAACAAAAAAATATGAATTCTCCAAGGAAAATGTGATAATTGATATCTCAGAAATAATAAGATTCTAGTTTTAAATCAAAAACAGTTGAGTTGAACCAAAAAACGAATTTTCAGTCACAAGCGAAAAAAAATCAACAAGATTATTGAAATTTCGAGCCAAAAGGCGAATTTTTCACAAAAACAGTTAGATATTCAACCAAATAATAAAATTCTCTACGAAAGTAGTTGAATTCTTAACCAAGAAAATTAGTTTTTCACCAAAAAAGAGGATTCTTCAACAAACTACATTAACTTTCAACCCAAAAAGAAGAATTTTAATGAAAATATATGAATTTTCCACCAAATCATTGAATTTTCTACCAGAATAGTTTAATTTTCAACTCGGAAAGATGAATTTTCAACAAAACAGTCAAATTTTCAAACGAATAAAATGATTTTCTATCAAAATTGTTGGATTTGGAAGAGAATAATCAAATTTTCAAACAGATAATAAAATTTTCAACCAAAAAAGATAAGTTTCTAACCAATAATAGTTGGATTTTCAAACGGAAAAATAAATTTGCAACTAAACTGATGATTCTACAACTAAATTAGTTAAATTTTCAGTTAAGAAAATTAGCTCTCAACCAAAAAAAAAAAAATTAATTCTGAAATTAATTTTTTTGTTCTTTCTAAAAGTGTTTCTATAGATTTTTGAAATTTTGGAATTCCAGAGTGTGTAAAAAATTGAAATTTTCCTATATTGGGCTATAAATCTTTATGGCTATCTGCCGCCACAATTTGAATAGTAAAAATGAAAAAATAGTTGCAAAGGCGAGAAAAATTGATTGATTGTCGTGGAAAAGACTCGTGAAATACATTTCGAAAGTTACTAAAAATGTAACGATTTTTATAGTTAGTATTATGATTATGATGTATTCAATTATGGATTACGTTTGTGAATAATAATCAAGAAATTTTGTTTGGATTTTCCGCATTGTTAGTTCTTCAAATATTATCCGTACCTCTTCCCAGAATTTGTAATATTTGTTCTGTTAGATTATAAATTCCCAATCTATAAAGTATTCTCTCGAAGATGTGTGCAGAGATAAATAGCTCTACTTTAAAGGGAAAAATGCATTGCAATCTTTATTGGAAAAAAGTAAAAGTAGGCATCTGCAGATCTTTTTCCAATCCGAATTACTTTTTTGTCCAAATTGAAGTCGTACTCTTAACAATTAATTTTTTCAATTTTAAGGAATTATCAGCATAAAATAATTTTCTTTACAAAATTTTCAAATTGGGAATATAGATTCTTCAAAGTGCTATTCAATGGTCTCTGCAATTAAAAACAGTTTGACTATTCTAAAGCTGAGATGATTGAAATTGAATTTTGACCCGTATGCACGTAAGCCCTATCCCAGGGTATCGAAAATACAACATAGTTTACCTTGGCTGCTAAACTTTTATTATGTTTTGTTTGTAAACTAAGGAAATATACAAGAACACAACACTGAGATTCTGCGGAAATTTCAATATCTTTTGCCCTAGATCTTGAAAAGGAATAAGTTAATGTTTTTTTCATTTCATGTTCTTTTCTGTCCCTTTTTTATAATAGTTATAATGCTTTTAACCTAAAGTTGTCAATACGAGTGTCTCAAATGAAGTCGGAGAAGAAAATCAGTGAGGAAGACAGACTGCCTAATTGGCAGTAGAGCGGGAAAGTGTAAGAAAGTAGCGTCAAAGTATAGCGAAGAATAAAAAAAAAACGATACCAACAGAGAGAAAGAGTGCGACTTCGTCATTCAAAGGGAAAAGAGAATAAGAATTTAAAATCTGTTAGTGCATTGACGGCACCTGCAGCATGTTCTAAGCGAAAGAATGGAAGATAGCTTTCAAAAAATACCCAGACGAACAGAAGGATCCTGAAGAATCTTCGATAATTCTGGAAGATTCTTTGCCGATTAACGAAGAATACAGCGAGTAACGTAGCAAAGAAGAATAAAAATAGGAGAAGAAAGTACAATGCTTGGTTATAAGAAAAGAAAAGAGAGCTTAAGAAACAGAAAACTGTCACTGAAAAATATAGGGAACATGCAGTTAGAGCGAGGACTAAGAAAGGAAAATTATAACAAAAAATGTTTGATCGTGATTCAAATTTGGTTAATAAACTTTGTAGATCTATTCGAATTTCGTGATAAAAGCTGCCTTGCACAGATACATAATTAATATATTTTTCATTATTATTTATAAGTGCAGTTACCTTATAAATGATCCCTGATGAGGAAGTCTAAATTGGTTTCGAAACATGTTGGTCCCCAGTAGTATGAGAAAGACGGCAAAAAGAAAGAGTGTGAGGTTGGTTTTGGTTGACTCTTTTCTTTTTCGCCCTCTTTTTTTTGTTTGTACATTTATCGTATACTTGCCTCTAATGAGCCGGAAAAGCGGGTAGCCTCGAAGTCTAGTTTTAATTCGTGAAGTTTCTGGGTGTTACTTCCTCAGTACACCAAAAATTTTCATAAGAAACTAGATTTCATTTCGATCTTTAAGAAACTGTAAAAAGAGACATTGAGCAAGAATTTGTTCCAATCTGCAGGCTTGCCTATGAATACTTAAGATTTCTTCTAATTGAGGTGTTACTGGTTAACTCAATTTACCAAAAGACATCTATTTTACTTAAATATAGTTCACAAATTAGATGAAGTTAGCAATTTTTCAGAAATATGTTATCGGTTTAGATAATTACCTCTTTCTTTTTTGAATAATGGAATAATCTGAATAGATTGGTTCTATATGAACCCATAAAATTAAATATTGTGTGCGACTAGTGGTCGAAGGAGAATCTTCGTTTGCACAATCTTCTCTTTCTTCCACTAGTCGCACAATATACTATTCAAAAAATGTTTTAAAAAATATGTTAATTATGTGAATGTTGAATCTTACACTGTCATACAGTCACGTTGTTTCAATATTAAAATTGCATATGTTAAAGTATTCACTTTTAAACTTCTTGAAAGCTCGCGCTCTTTTTCACTAATTTCTAACCTTAAATCCACTTCCCATATTTCATTTCACATATCCATTTCCTAGTCGGCCGGAGCCGAGAATTCAATTACGAAAATAGTTTGCTTCCCGAAGCAAAGCACTTCTCGCTCTCGACAATTGACTCTGTCTCCCTCGGAGCGTCCGGCAGAGCAGGGTCGCGGCCAACACCGTAAGAGGGACAAAGATGGTAGTAAAGCACTCTCAAGTCCGCATTGTGCCTGTGGATATAAGTCGTTCCCGCGTGAGTGGGACACACGGATAGTATATGTCCTAGGTTATCACAATATGCATGACAGGTTCTGTACCTATCGCTGGGGACATCTTGACGTAGAATGCGGATACGGTATACCAAGATGCAAATGACACCGTCCTGCTACGCGAAAATGAAACGCTCTGTGCGTGAGTTAAGTCAGGATGACTTAAGAAAAGGAAACCTTAGCTCCGTCGACCAGGCTTGATCTTTTACATTTCTGTAAATACTTCTATGCATTTTCCTGTTGAGCAGCTGCTCGAGGAAGCTGTTGACCTTTTTTTTCTTTACCCGGGCTTTTGGAAGTGAGGCAACTAGATGGTGTAAGGCACTTTCTCCACTTCTGATATTAAGATCCAGGCCCAGAGTTTCGGCCGCCTGCTCCGCGGCTCTGCAGAGGAACGCTCCGTTGCCAATCATCCCGTGATAGCTGACCATTGCCAGGAGAGAATCTCCTCCATTTGCAACGATGTGAGCTGTTACCAGGGTAACTAGTTTATAAAGACACTTAAGGTTCAGAAGTCCGCGGCCGCCATTACGGCGAGCGATATATAAGCCCGGAACGCACGAGTTGATGTGCCATCTCTTCTGCATATGCATAGTCTTAAGCGTGGCAATGTCGAGGGCCGTGAGCTCGTGCTTCGTCCATGGAACTACCCTAAGCGAATAGAGTAGAACCGGGAGAGCAAGCATGTTAGTCGCAGATATCTTGTTCAACGCCGATAGATTGTAAGACCAAATCTGTCGAAGGAGACGTTTGTATCTGCTTCGGAAAGCATCCTTCACTTATGCTATATCCTAAAAACGGCTCTCAGGCGCGCCCAGGTATAAGTATGTCTTTCCAGCGCCAAGGTATCTCATATCATTCCCGTCCACGAGCTCAGGTTCCTCGAGATGCCAGAAAGCCGTGCTCACTTCAGATGAGTCTTGGCACACTTGTCCAATCCGAAGTCCACACTAATCTCTAGTGTGTACCCCTCGACGAACCTCAGAGCACGCTCAAACTACTCTGCTCCAGAAGGATGGATCTTCAAGTTATCCATACAAAATATATGAGTCATTTTATGCTCACGATAATTAGGCTCGCCTGAGAGATACCCATGAGAATTGCGTAGTTTCAGAGATAGTGGCAAAAGTGTGATGGAAAGAAGGAGGTGTCTCATGGTAGCACTCTGAAAGACGCCTTTCTGTAAGGTCACTATTAGTTCTCCCATTATGTGTAGATAAACCTTCGGGTTTTCGAAGAGACAGATAATAAGTCTATGGATGTTGAATCGAAAGCTTTCTGTCGAACTTCGCAAATTTCGCTCCAAAAAGTTTCAAACTCCTCCGACTTGGGTGGATTTTTGACAAAAACAGGGGGATCTCTGAACAGGCACGACGGGCCAACGTGAAACTGTTGATTCTCCCTGGCCCATCCCTCTCTCTTCTGTATTCTTCTCCTTGCGCCAGATATCACCCGTATCTTTTCAACAATGTGCTGCTTGATTGTCAGCAGATTTGAGTTGTTCAATGAGTGGTGGTGGAACCTCAGTTCCTGAGCGAACTTTTGAATTCTTACCGTGAAAGGCTTACCAGGTGTTATGTAGTCAGTCACCCATTAAATACGAGACGCGTTTTGTCTAGCCCAGACAATCAGCTTATTCAGTTGATGCAAGCGCCTTTTGGTCTTTTGATCCATCGTCGGCTTTACACCTCGATTCGAATCAGCCAAATCTCTCACCGCATCATAAACTGAACAAGTGATGGTCCAGAGGTCGGACTGCTCCAAGAGATCCCTAAGAAGGGCGGCATTCATTTAAGCCAGATCTTCGGGCTTAGGAAGAATCTGGATGTTAGTGTTCCTCCTTGTCCTGACATCGCTATCAACTCTCAGGGGATGCCTGTCTTTTTCGGTTGGTCTTAACGTCGTTTTCTCTTCTTTGTCTATGGCTTGTTCTAGCAGCGGTTGGTGAAGCGTTCCGCATACGTATCCTGTTTACGTGAGGTTCTCTACGCGCTTTTGCAACAACTATTGCGGAAGGTGCGGAGGATCTGGGTGCTTCTGGCACCACACAGTGTGCGGGCGTGCCATGTAACTTTTGCGATCAGGGATAATACTGGTACCGCACAGTGGGGCGAAAAAAACGTCCGTGGACGAATTGATTTTGAGAAGACAAATATTATCCGAAGTGAACGTTTCTTTTCAAATGAAACGTGATAAAATTCTGCATCGCACTGTCATGGCGGTTTAAAAATTTTTTTTATTTAATGACAAAAGTGAAAAAAAATTGTTTTTTTGAGTATACCGGTTTTTATTAAATTCTTAGATTTATTCAAAAATGCTTAGAACACATAAACCAACTATTTAAAAAAGATGTCCAATAGCAACGCAAATGTCGAAAAGTTATTAAATTTGTTATAAGCAAATAAGTGAATGAAAATGGTTTCGTGGGGATCGGCAGCGATTCGTCACTTGATTTGCACTTAATTTACACAATTCATGGACAAAAAGAGTTTTTTATTTGAATTAATGAAAGTTCATAAATGATTTCTTATTTTATACGCAAGTTTTATCAACAATTATCCATATATGGTATTCATAATGCAATAAATAATGTTTTTTTTTATGAAATCGACCATATAACACCTGGAATTGAAACCTTAACTTCATCTTTGGTCATTTAATAAAAATAGATCATTTGTTAAGCAATCTTAACACATGCACTATTTGGCTATTTTAGCATGTACAAATTTGGGTCTTTCGACGCAATCAACTGTATATAAATAACTTCTAAATTTTTAAGTAAATTTCGAAAACAATGAATAATTTTTATTATAAACAACAATTGTTTCAACAAATATGTATTATGTTATACATTTATAAACAAAATTCCACTATCTTCATGGACTTCACAGCCAGTCATTGAGCAATGACTTCTTGCTATGAATAGCTAACATTTGATAATTGTTCAAACAAACCTAATTAACCAATGCATTCTTTGGCTATTTTTCAGCATTCAAACTTTGTTCTTTTAGCGTAATAAACTGTCGATAATAAATTTTAAAACTTTTTTTAGATACTTCGATAACGATCCACTATTTTTATTGTTATTAATAATGTTATAGACAAAGTTTTTTCGGCTAATGTATTTTTGAACTAAAAATTCATTTATTCTTGTGGAATATACTTAAAATAACTTAGCAATAATTCCTTGTTATCAGCTGATAACAATTAATGATTTGTTTCAGGAAATTAATAACAATAAAAATAGTGGATCGTTATCGATGTATCTAAAAAAAGTTTAAAAATTTATTATTAACAGTTGACTACGCTCAAGGAACAAAGTTTAAATGCTGAAAAATAGCCAAAGAATGCATTGATTAATTAGGTTCGTTTGAACAATTATCAAATGTTAGCTATTCATAGCTAGAAGTCATTGCTGAATGACTGGCTGTTAAGTCCATGAAAAAAGTGTAATTTTATTTATTAGTACATAACATAATAGAAATTTGTTTCAACGATAGTTCTTCACGATGAAACTTATTTATTGTCTTCGAACTGTCCTTAAGTTCAGACTTTTTTTTTGATTCTCAATTTAAAAATAAACAATTCTAATAGTGGAAAAATTAATTGGTTAAAAGTTGAAATAGCAATAAGCAAGGAATTACGAAAAAATGCAGTATTTTCAACTTTTTTTATATGAATTTCAAACATATAGATCAGTTCCTGAACGAAAAATTAGTTTTAAGAATAATATTTATGGTTAATATGACTTAAATTTATTTTACTCATATCGAAAAGTTATTTCTCAGTAAGTCCACTAATTTTAGTCTTAAACGTGTTGCGGGCATATTAAAAAAAATCGGGGATTTTGGAATAAGTAATCTTGGTCCATTTAGAATTGATTGAGCCTTTGAGAACCTTGTAAATTATATATATTTTAGTTGTAAATTGTATTAAAGTGTGCACGAACGTAGTAAAAATGAAGTTTTTCAAGTACATTTGAGAGGCTTTAAAACTAGCAAAATATTATGATTTTAAATTAAACATAGCAAGGATATAATGATTGAGTGCCTTTACATTCTTTATTTTATCACTTTATAGTTGACTTTAAAGGAAAATTATAGGCAGAAACTATTTTTGAAGTCAACGTAAAAAATGTGACACTTTGCATGTTTTAGAAACTTTCCTGTGTATAAACTGCTAAACATAAAATGTTAAAACTCACAATAGATGATGTTCGTATCATTTTTTCATCTGAATTCATCTGATATTTTCAATAACTAAAAATTTTCTTTGTGATAAAATCACTTCGATAAAATTGAATATTGGCGAGAAAATGCATTTTTTTTGAGAGTCGCCACTTTTTCCTGGGATTTCGGGGGGCAAGGAAAGAGGCGCGGCGAACGCGACGCAATTACGCAGTTCCGTGAACACAAAGCGAGCAGTTCGAACACTCGCGTGCATATTTCGCATTTATTTTTAAATACACGCGGAGAATTCTCTTTTCATTAATTAGTCTTCATTATTAAGAAAAAGTCCGTCCTTTATGATAACAACAATCTACATTTGTACAAAAAACAGTTCATAAATATTATGTATTCCTACTGGAAATGTTTCATACGGCCCTGACTTTTTTACATCGTAGAAATTCTTGGAACGGAGTCACCGTCATCGAGGCAATGCCCGAGACTCGAACTGAATCGAGAGTTGAATGTAACTAAATTTCACTATAAATATCTTACAAAGCTGTTTTGCTCAGTTTTTGAAAGAATCGTCTATAAAATGTAGACTCATGAGGGTTGTTTTACAATAGATTAAGATATTCACTGAAGTTAGCAGACAAATTATTTTCGAATCATTTTCGAATCAGAGCATATGTAAATAAACCAAAATAATTGGTCTGCTAACTTCAGTTAATATCTTTTAATATCTCAACCTATGTTAAGAAAACCCTCATAAGTGTAAATCTTATAGGTGATTATTTTTAAAACCAAGAAAAATACCGTCGTGGAAAGTTTAAAATTCTTTGGAGGTCCCAGAAAAAAGCTACGAACTTTTAAAAACTGAATTTTCTCACGAATTTGTGATTGTCCCAAGATGATACAGATGAAAAATGGTACGAACATTACTTATGTTAAGTTTTAAAATTTTACGCTAAGATGTTTTTTCACAGCAAAGTTTTTAAAATGTGCAAAATGTCATATTTTCATACGTTCAATTCGAAAACAGCTTTCGCCTTTTATTTTTTTCTAAAATTGACTTGAAAGTCTTACAGTAGAAAAACTAAAGGCCACCTATCATTATACCGTTGTTGGGTTTAATTGAAATATATATTTAGCTAGTTTGAAGACTTTCAAATGTAAGTGAAAAACGCCATTTTTACTACACTCGTGTACCTTTTAATACAGTTTACAACTAAAATATACATAATTTATGAAGTACTTAAAGGCTAACTCAATTCTAAATTGAACAAACTCACTTATTTCAAAACCTCAGATTATTTGAAACGTACTGTCTACTATTATGAAAATTTTCGTACAACTAACCCATTTCCCGCTCGTTCGGATTATGGAAATTTCCGTGATACTAGCCCCAGCAGTATACTTGATTGGTTAATCTTACGGTATATTCCGTAACACTAGACAGGGCCTTTTTCAAAAATATGCCCGTAACGCGTTTCAGATCAAAGTCATTGCCTGGAAAAAAATTGAATAAAAAAATATTTTGCTTGCTCATAGAGGAATCTTTGTAATGGTAACAATTTCGAAAAATTTTTAATTCGTTTAGCTAACGTTCCTCAATTGAAAAGTGTCTAATACAATACTCTAAGCCAGGCCTGTCCATCGAGGGGAAATTCCAGGAATTTTGCTCGAAACGGCTCATTTTTCAGATGCTAGTTTTTCACCTCCACTGGCCTGAGCTCGCTAGTATAGAGTCGTGGTGGTGGTTCGTGTCGCGTGCTCTCGTGACGTAAATTAGAGGGTTCAGTACCGCAGAAAAGTTTTGACGTGGGGGCTCCAGGGCGACTAAGTTAGAACTTAATTTTTTTATTTCAATGTTGTAAAATGTACCTCAGATGGAACACAAATTTTTACTCACATGCTGCCCTAAACTAGTTGTGAATTCGATCTCGAGTGTTTTCACTTTGTTTGTATTAATAATTGTATGGTGCTCATTTCTAATGAGCACTTTTCTTCCTCATTATGACTAATTAGCAAATATATTTGCTATATTTCCTAAAAATTGAAAATCGCGATATAACAGTTTAACAGACATTTTTTGGCAAATATCTACTTCTGTTTGATTAAATGATAATAATTTTCAGAAATGTCTCTGCTAAAAGGTTGAACAAAGCTATTACTATGTTGAAATT
This sequence comes from Melikaiella ostensackeni, assembly GCA_032362435.1. NCBI lineage: Eukaryota > Metazoa > Arthropoda > Insecta > Hymenoptera > Cynipidae > Melikaiella > Melikaiella ostensackeni. The sequence continues at coordinate 52,418,426 of JAUMHM010000083.1, forward strand.
TTAAGTACATTCCAAGTAAAATTGTATGTATAGAATTCATTTTGATTATTGTATCAGAAAATTATATGTATTTGGAAAGAATCCTGTTACCACACGGGTATTTGATTTTTTGAAGAATTTTGTATTCTAAGCAATCTAAGCAGTTTTCCGGATGTATGTGCGAGTGTGGATGTGCATGCGTGCGCGCGCGCGCGTGTGTGTGTGTGTGTGGATGTCTGCGGATGTCACACTTTCTTGTGAACACGATAACTTGAAAACAATTGCAGATAAATCAAAGTAGTTTGAAGGGCTTCTTTTCACAACTAATATCTGAAAACTTGTCCTGAGACGAATCGATTGACCTGTAATATTGATATATTTTATTGAAGATTAAGAAATCTACGATCATTTATGATAATTTAAAAATCAGTTTATTGTAAAATTTCTTTTATCAACATAATTCAAAGTTGATGCAAGAACAGAAAGGACTCCTTGATTCGAGACGAATGGATTGACCTATAATATTAACGCATTCCACTAAACAGTAAGGAAGTTATGGTCATTTTGGTCACTTATAATATTTGAAAAATCTGTTATTTACTGTATAACTTTTTTCATCAACATAGTTCAAAGTTGATGCAAAAACAGAAAAGACTCTTTGATTTGTGACGAATTGATTGACCTACTAGTATTTCTGTATTTTTACTTTCTCTATGAGGAAGCAAAGATATTTGCTAATTAGTCATCCCACATAACACGCAATGTTGTAGAAATATTGCTTGAATATTTAATTGAAATATTGAAAAATTTCAAATCAATATTGCAGCAACATACGAGAAATATGAAAATGTCCAACCCAGGCAATATTGTTCTGGAATATTTCAGCAACATTTGAAAAGAATATTAAATTGCGCTTACTTTATGTGTCTGAAAAGTGTCCGCAAAATGTTGTCAAAATATTGTGTCTAAAGTTTTAATAATGTTTCTGTGCAACGTTGCCGAAACATTGTTTCGAAGATTTCGTATAAATTTCTGTGAAACGTTGTCTTCGTCATCCTTCAAAATCCTTATAGAACTCTACTCAAATTTTGATAATGAATAACAAAAGGACTAAAGGATAAAGAAAAAAGTATTCATCATCTAATTAGAATTTACTTGTGCGTGAATGCCTTTATTTAGCCTTTTTCATCGTCAGCATCTTGAAGTTCTCTTCATTTTCAAATTCTTCATTAAATTTTTCGTCTTCCATATCTTCGTTCTGTTCATCACCGATGGTTTTATTTTCACTACAAAAAAATACCATTA
>JAUMHM010000083.1:52428710-52440032 GCA_032362435.1 Melikaiella ostensackeni
GCCGCCAAAACCAAAAAAGATAGCACACAACACAAACGCGTTCTTTACCACTCGGTACCGGAAACGGAAGCCATTGATCTTTTTAGTTAAAAATTCATGTATTTTAATCAAAATTCGTCTATTTTGGTAAAAAATTATGTTCATGGTTAAAAATTTATCTCTTTGGTTTCATATCTAACTATTTTTTTTTGAATTGGTCTTTTTTGGTTGAAATTCAAAATATTACGTTTTTATTGAGAATTAAACTTTTTTGGAGAGAAATTTTATTATTTTGTTGAAAATCAACTTTATTGTTAAAAATTAGCCTTTTTGGCTTGAAAGTTCAACAATCTGGTTGATTTTGTTTCACTCTTGACTGAAAATTCAACTATTTTGATGAAAATTCTTTTTTGGTTGAATATAACTGTTTTTGTTCAAAAATTAAAGAATTTTTGGTTGAAATATCAACTATTACATTTTTCGTTGAGGATTCATCTTTTTCCGTTAAAAATTAATTTTTTTTATTCAAAATTTAACTATCCTATTTTTGGTTGGAAATTGATCTTTTTAGTTGAAAATTCATGTATTTTGTTTAAAATTCGTCTTTTTTTGGTGAAAAATTATGTTCTTGTTTGAAAATTTATCTCTTGGGTTTCATATTTAACTATTTCGTTAAAAATTGGTCCTTTTTGGTTGAAATTTGAAATATTACGTTTTTATTGAGAATTAAACTTTTTTGATATAAATTTCATTATTTTGTTGAAAATCAACTTTATTGTTAAAAATCAGCCTTTTTGGCTTGAAAGTTTTACAATCTGGTTGATTTTATTTCTCTCTTGACAAAATTTCAACTATTTTGATAAAAATTCTTTTTTTGGTTGAATATAACTGTTTTTGATTAAAAATTGAAGAATTTTTGGTTGAAATATCAAATATTACATTTTTCGTTGAGAATTCGTTTTCCGTTAAAAATTAATTTTTCTAATTCAAAAATTAACTATCCCATTTTTGGTTGGAAATTGATCTTTTTAATTGAAAATTCATGTATTTTATTTAAAATTCGTCTTTTTCGGTGAAAAATTATGTTCATTGTTAAAAATTTATCTCTTTGGTTTTATATCTATTTTTTTTTAATTGGTCTTTTTTGGTTGAAATTCAAAATATTACGTTTTTATTGAGAATTCAACTTTTTTGGAATGAAATTTCATTATTTTGTTGAAAATCAACTTCATTGTTAAAAATAAGCCTTTTTGGCTCGAAAGTTTAACAGTCTGGTTGCTTTTATTTCTCTCTTGACTGAAAATTTAACTACTTTGATAAAAATTCTTTTTTGGTTGAATATGACTGTTTTTGATTGAAAATTAGAGTGTTTTCTGATTTAAATATCAACTATTACATTTTTCGTTGAGGATTATCTTATTCCGTTGAAAATTCACATCTTCCGTTGAAAAATTCAATATTTGGTTAAAATTTTTTTTTGTTAAACATTCGTTTTTTTAAATGAGAATTTAACCATTCCATTTTTTGTTTCAAATTTATATTGTTTAGTTGAAGGTTCAACTATTTGGTTGGATATTTCTCTTTTTTATCTGAAAATTTATGTATTTTGTTGAAAATTCAGTGTCTTCTAAAAAATTTTCGGTTGGTCTTCGAATATTGTAAATTTTCTAGAAATGGAAATCGTAACAAGGTAAACCTAAAGAAACACTTTTAGAAAGATGTAAATAATTAATAATGAAAATTATAATATAATAAATAATAATAAATAATAACAAAGTATCTCTTTTGTAACTCGAATTATCCTTCAGAAATGCAGAATCCGTTATATCTGCGAATCTTGAATGCAGTTTGCACATGCACACTTTGTGTTATAAGCTGGCTATAATTTATTTAATCTTTGGTGAGAGAATGGCATTGTGGAGCCTTTTACTTGAAAGTCAGTTTCGCCTCTGGCCCTTAGATCCTTCATCTGTAATTTATATTCTACATTTATACATAGGGGCCATCCATACATTACGTCACAAATTTTTGGCCACTTTTTTACCCCTCCCCCCCCCCCATGTAACAAGTTGTAACCAAATAGTTTAGGACCCCCGCCAATGTAAACCCATTTTTTCAAACATTTTCAGTCATGTTGATTCTTAAAGCAAAAGTGACAAATTTTTAATTAAAGGAAGTTGAATTTCTAACATAAAAAGTGAAATTTTTAACAAAAACGTTAATTTTTAAACAAGAAAGGTGAATTTTCTACCAAAAATGATGAATTTTCAATCCCAAAGGACGAATTTTCTATCGTAATAGACGAATGTTCAACAAAACAGTTGAAATTTCGACCAAAAAAGATGACTTTTCAACAAATTGGTTGAATTTTCAACCAAATACTGGACTTTTTAAAACAAACAAAGACGAATTTTTTAGAAGACAGTTGAATTTGCTACCCGAAAAGTTAGACTTTCAACAAAAAAGTTTAATTTTCAACCATATAACTGATTTTTCAAACAAAAGAGATGAATTTTCAACAAAACAATTAAATTTCAAACAAATTGAATGATTTTCTGTAAAAATTATTAAATTTTGAACGGAATAATTAATTTTTTAAACGCATAATAAAATTTTCAGCCAATAAACATGGATTATCAACCAATAATAGTTAGATTCTCAACCAAGAAGATGGATTTCCAACTGAAATGATGAATCTACAATCCAAAATTTTTTTAACACAGTAGTTCAACTTTCCATCGAATAGATGAATTTTCAACAAAATTGTTGAATTTTCAAAAAAAAGGTGAAATTTCAACCAAGAAAATTAATTTTCTACAAAAAAAGACTAATTTTCAACAAAATACATGAACTTTCAACCAAACAGTCTCATTTTTAACCAAAAAAGATACCAAAAGGATGATTTTCAACCAAATACATGAATTTTCAACAAAATATTCAACTATCCCATTGATTTGTTAAACGAATAATAACATTTTCAGCCAAAAAAAGATGAATTATCAATCAATAATAGTTGGATTCTCAACCAAAGACATGAATTTTCAACTAAAATGATGAATCTACAACCAAAAAATTTCTTTTAATACAGTAGTTCAACTTTCAACCAAAAAGTTGAACTTTCGACAAAATTGTTGATTTTTTAACAAAAAAATAAATTTTCAACCAAGAAAATTAATTTTCCACAAAAAAGACTAATTTTCAACAAAATTCATGAATCTTTGACCAAGCAGTTGCATTTTTAACCAAAAAAGATACCAAAAGAATGATTTTCCACCAAATACATAAATTTTCAACCAAAAAGATGACCTTTTACCAAAATTGTTGAATTTTAAACGAAAAAGATGAATTTTCAACCAAGAAAATTAATTTTCCACAAAATAAGGTTTCAACAAAGTACATGAATCTTCAACCAAACAGTTGCATTTTTAACCAAAAAAGATACCAAGAGGATGATTTTCAACAAAATACATGAATTTTCAACCAAACCGTTGATTTGCAAGCAAAGGAGATGAATTTATAAGGAGACACTGGAACTTTCAGTCCGGAAGGTAGAATTTTCAACAAAACAGGTAAATTTTAAAGCAAGTAGAATAATTGTCTGGAAAAATTGATAAATTTTGAACAGAATAATCAATTTTTTAAACAAATAATAGAATTTTCAGCTGATAAAAGATGAATTTCCAACCAAGAAAAATAATTTTTTACAAGAAGAGACTAATTTTCAACAAAATACATGAATCTTCAAACAAATAGTTGCATTTTTTAACCAAAAAACTACTAAAGGGATGATTTTCAAAAAAATACATGAATTTTCAACCAAATAGTTGAATTTTTAACTGAAAAAGGTCAAAGATCTATTAAAAAAATTAATGTTGAACTAAACAAAAATACCAAAAAAGGTTTTAATTTTGAATCAGAAACAGTTGAATTCAACCAAAAAACGAAACTTCATCAGAAAAGTTGAATTTTGAGTCTAGAGATGACGAAAAATCAACCAGATTGTTGGAATTTTAAGCCAAAATGCAAATTTTCTACACAATAGTTAAATTACAAGCCTGCAAAAATGAATTACGACAATTTTTTTTTCAATTTTCCATAAAATAATTGAATTTTCTACCACAATAGTTAATTTTCAACCAAAAAAGACGAATTTTCAACAACACAGTTGAGTTTTCAATCGAAAAGAATGACTTGCTAACAAAATTTTTAATTTTGAACAATATATGAGTGATTCTCATCAAATATGCATATTTGTGTAACCGCTAAATATTTTATTAATGAAAGACGCTAATATGATGAGTCTACGTGTTTTCAATGCAGTATGTTGGCTCTCATTAGGGCATTTGTAAAACTTAAGAAAAATATTTTTTCCCTATATCTAAAAATTCGCGAAAGTGCGAAATGTAATCTCCCCTGGCTATAACCACCTATCGGTCGGATGGTTCCACATGTAACTGAAGATGCAATTATCAATTTTGTTCATTCAAATTCAGCCTAAATTAGTTTTTTATATAGTCTAATGTAATGATATTGAAGTCACGTTTTTATATTTTTTATCTTAGCCTTCAGAGCACATTGAACTTTGTAACCACTTTTTGATTTGCAGATGAACCTTTGCAGTTCAGACTCTGCAGAAGAATTGTTTTGAGAAAATATGTTTTTTGGCTCTATAGGGAATAAATGTGAAGATATGCTCCGTAAATTATAACTCTTGCATCAATGCTAAAATGTGTAATGAGTAAAATATGAGACATTTTCCGCGAAAATCAGACGCGTACCTTTTTTACTGTAATTACCCTGGCACGTAGTATTTCTAATAAAAGCAACATATTCCGAATAAGTTGTAGCACAACATTTGTATCCTAGTAACCTCCAAGCAAAATCACTTGTAGGTTTTGAAAATTCAATTTATTTTTTCTTTAAATTAAGAAAAATATGGCGTGTAATCTCCCCTGGCCTGTAATCTCCCCTGGAATGTTTTAGAGCAATTTGAAGTTTCTAACAACTTTTGAAACAGATAGTAGAGAATATAGTAATTTCGTCTACTTATGCATGAATGTTGATCCATGTAAACAAATAAAATAAAGGATTTATATAATATATTTTTTAAAATTAATATTAATGAAAGTGTAATCTCCCCTGGCATGCACCGTTCCCGGACATATTTTCGCCATAAAATAAGATTTCAACGTACTTTTTTGTCAATTTTGTCATTTATAGTTTACATGTATTTAATATACTATGTAATAAGCCATATATATTTGATTAAAATAAGCTGGTTGAATAATACCTATGATTCTGCAACTTCATTTTTTATATACAAATAAAGTGATCCTGCGTGACCACGTTGTATACGTGTACCATACATATATCTAAGCAAAAAAAACACCATTTTTATCAATTTTAATACTTCAATAATACGGGCACGAAATTCCCGCTTTTGATGAGAATCACCCAGATACATAAAATTGAAGGACATGTGTTTTGAACGTTGTTTGTGTATGTGTTTGTGACTTAGTGAACTTATTGAAATTTTTCAGAAATAAGTAAATGCTCGTATTTACAATTTTGACATCACAAATTTTAAATAAATAATGAAAATTGTAAAATTAAAAATGTTAATGTTAATTCAAATACGAGTATTAATTTATTCACAGAGAATTTCAGCAAGTCCACTGAGGAGCCGCATTAATGTATAAGTGTTATGTGCAATCGCGCGCAACACTACACACGAACACACACAGATCGTTTCAAACACGTGTTCTCGAACTTTATGCGCGTTGAAATCAACGCACAAATCAACGTTGAAATCGACGTTGAAATGAATGTGGAAAACAACATTGAATATCTAAAAATTAAAATCCACATTAAAGTCATATTTCAAATTCTCACGTTGATTTCAACGTGAAAATTTTCAATAGGGTGTACTTTGAGCATTTCATGTCAAGTAAGCATTTAGACTCTTTGGCTTATATAAAACTCACGCTATTAGTTTTGTAAAGGTTTGGCTCTTTATAATTTCAAAAATAACGCAATTCTAAAGGAATGGAAAATATGACGCACTTGACACAAAATCCTCTGTTTTCCGTTATAAAGAAGGACCAGTGAAATAATATACCCATATTTATGTTAACAGAATCTACAACAGAACTGATATCTGGTCAGTATGGCAGTATGTCAGCACAATTGATATACGGTGCATTCACAACACCTGTTAATAGTATAAGTGGATCAGCCGTTTGTGCTTTCTCGTTGCAAGATATAGCTGATACCTTTGAGGGTAATTTTAAAGAGCAAAGTGCTCTCAACTCTAACTGGTTGCCTGTACAAAGTGCCAAAGTACCAGATCCAAGACCTGGTCAATGTGTCAATGATTCTCGCACGTTACCTGATTTAACATTGAATTTCATAAAAAGCCACTCCCTAATGGATGAATCCGTTCCAAGTTTCTTTGGACAGCCCATCGTCATCCGAACCAGTTTCCAGTAAGTCATTTATTCCTTCAAATCTCCTAAAAATCACTTCTCATAAAATTTATTATGATCGTTCAAATTTACTCTATTAAAGTATTTCAATTAATTTTAATGATACGGATTTTGAATTTTTTCTCCATAATACTAGGATAGCTGTACAAGCTCTGCGCTTAATAAGCCCATAAAGAAGTCATCGGTATAAAAAGATATTACATCCCTCAGGCTTATTAGACGCATAAATCACAGAGAATAAAGTTGTCGTGATATTTTGGAGAAAACTATATGGGTGATTGCCAAAAAGCTGACCATTTAAACAATGAGATTTTCGAAAAACTAAAACTTTTCAAACTTGCCAAAATATATTTTCTCAATAAGTTTAATCCTAGAGAGTATGAAAATATAAAACTAAGAGATCAAGAAATGGATTTGTGATGGGTATGCATTTCAAACAGAAAAAACTCCTACCTCGAGGCCGGGTAACGTGACAGTCGGTCATGACAATTAATAAGAGTTTCAAAAATCTTTCAAAATATAAACAGAGCAGGTAAAAATATTTCTAAATATGAAAAATGTGAGTATTTTAACGATGTATTTGATTGTAGCTTCATAATTTCAACATACCCTCTCATTTTATAATAAGATAAATTAATATCCAGGATGACCTGACATTTTATAAAAAATATTATGCAACAAATAGTGATCACTATTTATTGTTATTTTCGAGTTTTAACCTAAAGTATCCACTTCAGGTGACACGACGAAAAACTTGTGAGATAGACCTTGAAGCGATTTTTGAAACCCTTAACTTTTAAATATTAAACCCTCTTCTTGATTGTTATCTTTCTAGGGTTTCGTGGGAAACCCTTATAATCTCGTGTATGCGTATGTTTGTCCCTGAACACGCTTACAAAAAAACTATTCAAGATACGATCTTGAGATTTTGTATTCGCCCCATAAAGTAACCACTCATTAGCGAAGAAAAATAATGAGAATCTTGGGAAAATTGCCTTTCTATTTAAATTTCAAATTTTAAATGAACAATCATTTGGTAAAAGGGGAAGGGAAGGGAAATTGAGGAGTGAGAAGACACCAATGCTGGAAGGTTTTCTTTCAGTCCGATTTTCTTCGGGATGGCTTAAATTTATACACTTGGAATGCCGAATTAATGTAAAAAATAAATTTTGGTTATTTAGACCTCTATGCTGAAAACTTGTCTTTTAGCCCGATTTTCTTCGAGGACAGCTCAAATTGAAGCTCTTCGCATGTTGAATTAAAATAAAAAATTTAATTTGTTGTGTTGTAGTTTTATTTGTTTGACATCAGTGGTGAAAAAATAAGAAAAATCAAGAATTCTTGATTATTTAGACGCTTATGCTGGAAGCTTCTCTTTTAGTCCGATTTTCTTCGAGGACGGCTCCAATTGCAGCTCTTGGCATGTAGAACTGTCAAAAAAATGAAATTTGTAGGCTTTATTTCTCTTTTTAATATCAGTGGTTGACAATATGAAAAACAAAAGAAATGAAGAAAATTTAGTTGCTTATACCCCAATGCTGGAAGCTTTTCCTTTAGTCCAATATTCATCGAGGACGGCTCAAACTGAAACTCTTGGCATGTAAAGTTGAAATAAAAATAAAAATTTGCTATGTTATAGTTTTTTTTTCATATCAGTGGTTGAAATTCAAGGAAAACGAGGAAAATTTGGTTATTCAGATCCCCATGCTGGAAGCTTTTCTTTTGCTCCAATTTTCTTCGGTACAGCTAAAGTTGATACTCTTGGCATGTAGGATTGAGGTGAAAAATTTAGAGTTGTTATGTTACAGTTTTCTTTTTTTATATCAGTGGTTACAAAATAAGAAAAATGCAACAATAGAGGAAATTCGGTTTTTTAAACATCTAGAAGCTTTTCTTTTAGTCCGATTTTATTGGGGAGTGACTATTTTTTAATTTAAGCCTATGCCAACGAAACGCTTACTTGAGGTCACTAGTCGACCTGTTCTCGGACTGATTTTTAAGTCATTTCAAGTTATACCTGTGAATTTTAAATATTAAAAAAGTGTTCTTAATATTATTCAACAATTTTTCATTTTAAATTTGTGGTTTGGGACAGGTGGATGACAAGACATTTTGCGTACTTTCTTATTTATAATTTCTGAACGAAGTCTTTTCAAAATTTTAGAAATTTTACCGAACTGTGCTTTGATATTAAGCACTTTACTGAAATATTTTGAGAGAAAATTTATTAATCGAAGGAAATGTGGAAAATGCCTGAGACTTAAAGTGGTCAGTTTCTTGGCAATCGCCCTCCATAGTATCAGTATTAGTGAAGATTAATCATTTTTTTTTAAGAATAGGTGTCTCAATGTTTAGAATTCATTAGTGTATGTTTTCTCATGTCCCGTAATGAAATATATGTAAGTTCTGCACAATTTGTTGAAGTCATATCCTTCGAAATTTCAAACGCAAACTATAAACGAGGCGTCGGATGCAATAACATGGTATTGTGTTTTCTTTGTTGTTGTTACAATTTTTATAAAACCATAACAGACAATTGCGATATCCTGGAGCCTTTGAAAAGGGCTTAAATGAATGTTTAAACCTTGCTTTTACTTTATGAATAACAAAACTGAGGGATACAATCATTGTTTCAAAGCACAGTTATTACTTGCTTACTAAATAAAAAAGTAATGTTTTGCTTACAAAAGAAAGTTTAAAAAAATGTTGAGACAAATAATTTCCAGATTTACGGAAAACCCCAATAATCTCGAAAGTGTATCATAAAAAGTGAAACTAAATTTTGAAAAATGTTGTGAAAATAATTCATATTAGCTGTGAATTCGATCTGGGGTGGTGCTTTCCCTTCTTTGTATTCACACGGAAGACCGGGGCGGGGCGGGACACCAGGGTAAGACGGGGCACCCGACTTTCTAGTAAATTATATTGTTTTCAGAATTGTTCTTTCTGGTAATAGGTAGAAGAACTGATATGACAGTTCTCAGTAAAGAAAAAATAATCAAAATATTAAATTATGTAAGAAAAACGTAATATTGAAATTTCACTAGGAATGTAAGATCGATCTTGCAAACAGGATATATAAGCGGAACGCTTCCTCAACGGCTGTAAGAACAAGCCGCGGACAAAGAAGTGGAAGCGACATTAAGACCAAACGCGGAAATCAAGCATCCCCCCGAGAGATGATGGCGATTTCAGGACGAGGAGAAACATCAACATCCAGGTTTCTCCTCAGCCCCAAGGTATGGCTGAAATGGATGAAGCCCTTCGTGAGGATCTCTCGGAGGCGTCCGACCTCTGGACCATCACTTGTTCAGTTTATAATGCATTAACTGAACAAGAAAATTGGCTGGGCTAGACAGAACGCGTCTCATATTCAGTGTGTGATTGACTACATAAGATCTGGTAAGCCTTTTACGGTAAGGGTCCAAAAGTTCGCTCACGAACTGAGGATTCACCATCACACATTGAACAAGTCAAAGCTGCTGACTATCAAGCAGCATGTTGTTGACAAAATACCTGCCTACGTCCGAGAAGGTAGAGACTTTTTGGAGGAAGGTTCACAAAGTTCAACACGCAATGCATGAAGATACTGAGAACATCATGCGTTTCAAGGAGCTTTGCAACAACCTCATAACGTCCAAGGAACAATGTCCACCAATCACTGCCGAAGAGGTGAAAAAAGCACTGAGGGGCACGAAGAACTTCTAAACTTCCGGACCGGATAGCATCAAGAACTTCTGGTGGAAGAAGTTTACTACTACATACCAACATCTGACCTGGATCTTCACTTCATATTTAAATTCGGAGACGCCCATTCCGCAGTGTTGTTCGGACAATTGAACCTGTGTGGAGAGAGATCTACGAACAACGTGGATCGAAAAGAGGCAAAGCAGGCTGTCGAGAAAACCTGCTAATCGACAGAAGCGTCTGCAAAGACGCTGAAGCCTTCTCAATCAGCAGATACAAACGTCTCCCTCGACAGATTTGGTGTTCCAATCTGTCGGCGTTGAACAAGATACCTGTAACTAACATGCTTGCCGTCCCGGTTGTATTCTATTCACTTGGGGTGGTTCCATGGACGAAGCACGAGCTCACGGCCCTCGATGTCACCACACGTAAGATCATGCATTTGCAGAAGTGTTTGCATATTAATTCGTCCGTTCCGCGCTTATACATCCCACGCCGTAAAGGCGGGCGCGAACTCATAAATATCCAGTGTCTTCATGTCCGAATTATCTTGGGTACAGCTCACTTCGTGGCAAATGGAAGAGATCCTCTACTGAGCAGCCGCGGAGCAGGCGGCCGAGACCCTTGGCCTGGATCTTCACATCAGAAGTGAGGAAAGTGCATTACTCCATCTAGATTCCTCACTTCCAAAAGCCCGAGTAAAGGAAGCAGAAGTCAACAACTTCCCCGAACAGCTCCATGACAAGAAAATGCACGGAAACTTTCACAGAAATGTAAAAGATCAGTCCTTGACGATGGAGTTAACGTTAGCTTCCCTTCAACCATCCGGACTATATTCAGGAACAGAGGGTTTTATTTTCGCATGTCATGACGGTGTCACTTCCATCCTGGTGTACCGTAACCGCATCTTACGTGAAGGAGTTTCGAGCAACAGGTGCAGAGCGTGTTACGCACATTTTGAGCACCTACGGTACATACTAACCGGGTGTCACACTCCCGCGGGAACGACGTATCTCCACAGGCATAATGCGGCCCTAAGAGTGCTTTATTACAATCTTTGCCGCTCTTATGGTGTTAACCGCGTCCCTGCTCTTCCGAACGCTCCCAGAGAGATAGAGTCAATTGTCCAGAACGAGTTGTGCAAAATTTACTGGAACTTCGACTTCAGGCT
>JAUMHM010000083.1:52440132-52470411 GCA_032362435.1 Melikaiella ostensackeni
CGGCATTTTTTCTCATGTCTCTAAAAATCAATTTGACCAGTTATCGATATAAGAACATCAAAATATCAATTAACTATGTTGGAATTTTTTACATTAAATGTATATAATTAGGAAATTCCTTGGAGAGTTATCGCGTCGTCAGACTACGGGCAGGCAGACGGATTAACAGACATGTTCGTAAAAACTGTTTTTTCTGACGAAGAGGGTCTCAAAACGTCGAGAATTGACGAAAACTGGATAGGTCCAAATTCACATGAATCTGATGCCTTCTATCATATATGATGAGAATGTAAAATTTTTCGAAATAAACTTGTAATTAACATTTTTTGAAAAAACGTCTGATTGTGATTTTTAAATCAGTTACATGTTGTACAAGAATGCAGGCGATAAAGCTATTCACGTGAGTATGAACGATGAACTTCAATTGTAAATAATTATTTGCCAATTTAGCCTCCTCTTCCTTATTTCGTGAAAAGTTGTAAATTTTGTTCTTCGTACTTTATTTTTAGTATACTTATAAAGCTTTAAATTTTATTGAAATTCAGAGAACAGAAAATTTTTCAAATTTGTACACATTTCAGTCACTTCTTTTTTAGCGACGAAAGTTTTTATCATTCTGAATATTCATTTTGCACGTTAGCAAAATGTCTTTGAAAATATTTATATTTTCATAATTATAACATTTTCATGTAGGCACGATGAAGTAATAATATTTGACTAAAATTATGAACAATAATCAAGGTAATCAGTACTTTATACGACATATGTCAATAGACAATAAGAATTTCTGGTAGGCCATTACTATCAAGAGCAGGGATATTACTACTATTTTTCACGGCTACTACTATACTTGTGGGAAAAAGGTTTCCAATGGAATAGTATATTGTGAAACTATACCACGCGAGTTGAACACACTATTTTTCATCACGAATGCGAGGAATATGCATTGTTCGTATTTTATCTGCACGGGCGAAGCGAGTACAGAATATGATGTCGATGGCAGAGGTCTAGGGGCGGGGCCCCCCGAGAGGAATAACACCCCAATCACAAAGATAATTTATTCCTTGATTCGTTCAGCATTGACATTTGAGAAAAGGATAATAAATAAATTTCGAAAATTTTCCAAACTTTCGAAAATTCCCAAAATTTGTAACATTTTTCAAAATTTTCGACGTTTTGGAATTTTTTGAGAATTTGGAAGTCTTTGAAATTTTTGAAAATTTGTGCGTATATGCAACTATACTACGCGAGTTGCACAGACTATTTTCCATCACAAGTGCCAGAAACATGATGTTGGTGGCGGTGGAGAATTTGGGGGGTTGAACTAGGACTGCGTTTCCTCGATGCACAAAATGCATACATTCGATAAAATAATAATAATAAACAATATCAAGATGTTTGTTTAAAATTTATTCGATTTATTTACATTTAATCTAACCATAAACAATTAATATATTTTTCACTTTTTTCACATCTTTTCTGTTCACAAATTACTTACATATTTTTTTCCTGTATAAAATAAAACATTGTTATGAATATAACAATATTTATGAAGTATCAACATTACTTCCATCGATAATTATTTTCAGATTATTACAATTAGAGACATTTAGAGTAGTATTATTACAATTAGCAATATTTAAACGAATTATTCTACAAGGGGTTTCTGAAGATTTTTCGTCATTGATTGTTTCTCTTGGATTGCATGTAGTTGGTTTTGCTAAATTTTTTTTGCTTCCTATGGACTCTTCAACATAGCCGGCTGCTACCGTACTGCTTTTTCAACCACCAAGACGTTGTACTTTTAACATACTTGCACCAGAATCTGCTAGAAGAGAAGCAGATGTTCGACGAAATGTGTGACCTGTATAAGCATCTGGATTATTTAGATTCAAATATTTCGCTGCTGTCTTGGGCATACTTCCAATAGTGTTGATACCATTGACCTGTTTGCTACATCTTCCATTATGGTAACTCAAAAAAAAATCTGTTGGTTTCTACATTTTTTGGTCGGAGAGCTGCATATTTTATGTATATTAAATACAACTCATCGCTGGTTATAAATGACCTCGGTTTATCATTTTTAGTTTTCAGTATTTTTACTAAAACCATGTCATTTTTATCTTCAATGTTGTCAGTAGTAAGATCAGGTAATTTGTGCTTTCGGCAAGCTCCTTGAATACCAAAAATTAGAATCACCTACAACATACAAAAAAACATAATGAAGCCTGTATAGTAATGGAGTACACTGTAAAAAAGTGGATGTAATAATACCACCTTGAACGTTGGAAATCGGTTCACATGTCACGTAGTGAATCTACATATTTTTTTGTAAATTGAATGTAGATAATTTAAATTACAAAAGACTTGTGATTTCACAACCAGCTATCAAATCACAGTTTGTTTGAAAAGTAACCTAAAAATGTGTGAAAATACATTCGGTTTGTAATCTAACCCTAAGATGCGTAAAATTATCATCGTTTGGCAATTCAACGTGATTCGGTGGAATTTTGAAACTTTATTGATATACTCAGTTTAAACTTAAAATTTTATAATAAATGAAAACGATAAAAAATCCTAGGAATTTGATATCTATGACAGAAATTGTTTTCTTTGTAATGATTAATAATTTTCGTTTGTAAAAAAAATGAGGAATAGGAATCATGATAGAAGAAATAAATTCTATCTTTAACACTTTCAAGAACGAAATTTGTATTGAAAATGGATTGAAAAAATCTGAAAAAATTTCAAGTTTGAACTGAGTATATCAATAAAATTTCAAAATTCCAACGAATCACGTTGAATTGCCAACCGATGGTAATCTTACGCATTTTTTGGTTATATTACAAGCCAAATGTATTTTCACACATTTTTAGGTTACTTTACAAACGAACTGTGATTTGACAGCTGGTTGTTAAATTACAAGCCCTTTGTAATTTAAATTATCTACATTAATTTACAAAAAAATACGTAAATTCACTACATTACAGGTGACCCGAAAAGTTTCCAGTGCTCAACGTGGTAATATTACAATCACTTTTTTTACAGTGTAGTTATATACTCAGCTTATGTTATATTCACCTTCGCAGCTAGATACACGTCATTTGGAGCTTACTTTATAAACCGTAAACATTGCTCAGAAGTCAAAACTTGAGCTTTTTTCAATTGGTGTCCTTTAGAGTTCATTTTCGAAAAATTAATTACTCGAGCGTAATCATGAATGTTGAGGTTATGTCGTGTATGAATAACACTTCTCCACATTGAGTAGGTGGACCACACAGTTGTTGGTGCGAATTTCTCAGCTAGTTCAGAAGAATATGCAAGAAAGACGGTTTCAGATAAACTTTCGACTTTTTTTCTGACTTTCCATTCGGTAAATTGACTGCAAGCTTTTTCGTATTTCTCTCTGGATTTCGAAGGCAACAAGTTATGGGTTACTTTCTCGGCTCTTTCTAGTACGCCTGGTGGAATAAATTCACTAGGAGTATAACTTTCGTCCTCAGCCATATCATCTGGAGTTTCTGGAATGATTTCTTTATTTACGTCAGTAGATACTCGCTCGCATCAATCAAGATTTGCCTCTCAAAATATACATATTTAAGTATGATATTTAGATCTTAATACGTTTTTATTTGATTATGGTTACATATTTGAATCATATCAATATTATTTGTCACTTTTTTTGCACTTACTAGTTGCATTTACGATACAAAACAAACTATTGTTGGCGTCTTGAAAATGATAGCGTTGGAAAATTCTTTCGATAAAAATGTAGTACATTACACTCGTAAGAGAGGGCGTTACGAATGCAGCAGGTTAGTTTCGTCGTGAAAACGTGAATGTGCGTGCGTTTGTTTTATGAAAACACGGGGAAGTGTGCAATTTCTCTTACTAAAACGCGGAGAAGCTTGCGGCCATTGTAGAACGAATGATCTTCGGTAAAATTTATTTATTTCGGGGCATGTAATCTACACTTGAGTATAATTTAAAAAATACTGATTTTCTGAGAATCTATTACGCTTGTTTGCAGGATTGTATATTCGACACGTGATTTTATATTTTCATTTTTCTGTAGAAGTGTCCCTTATCATGACCACATAACTCGTGATTCAATAGGATTGGAACATTGTTTTTTTCTTCATTCAAAACAAGTCAATAATGGTAGTCCAAGGCAATGCGTAGTTTTGCGTCTTGATAATTGTGAAAAAAATATAAGAAAAGAACTTTATGATGTAAAATTTTTTTCTGTTTTTACGCTTAGGAAATACAATTGATATTTCTAAGGAAAAAAATTATTTCTTCGACTTTTTCCAGAGTATATTATATTAAATTGTGTCTAAAAAAACTGATATACTCTTAGAGAACTCAAATTCGTAATTGTGTCATCGGGAAATTGAATTTTTCCTGCATAAAGCACCTTTTGTTGCATTTGTTTTTTTACAGTGAAGGAAGATATTATATTTTCCTTGAATATCAGTTGTTTTTCGGAAAATATTAGATTTTTATTACTGTTTATGATAAATTATTACAGGATAATTGAAAATCAGATTCAGAGTAAGTGTAGTAACTGTTTTTTTTTCTTAATTTCATAGTGAAATACGGAAATCTGTCAACAGTTCGAGGTTAACTGAAGGGGTTAATGAACCTTGTTTTTGTAATAAAATTGAAAGTAAATACACATTCTAACGATCAGTGAATGTTTTATTAACAATTACTAAGGTTCTATCTCCTAAAATCTTGATTTTAGTGGGTTTTTTCACATGCATCACGCTTAACCATAAGGACGGAAAATCTGGAATCGTTGACACACTACCAAATGAAATAAAAAATATTTCTCCACGCAAATATTTGCTGATTAAAGGAGGGCACGATTAAAAGAAGGAAGTCCAAAGGTAATTTCGGAAAAATTTGGAAGAAAAATCTTTTAAAATATTTGAAATATCATTAATCAGAGTATAACTTTTGAATTTTGTATCACACTTACCCGTATTTAACCTACAAAACATAATTTTTTAAATATTATAAAAGTTTTAAAATAATTTGAAGTAAAATTTCATCAATTTATCTGCAACTGTCTTAAAGCTATCGATTTCACAAAAAAGTGTGATATCTATACACACACACACACACAATAATTATAGTTATTTAATTAATTAATTTTACGTTAATGAATAATAAATTATTTATGATAGTATTAATAAATTATACTTACATAGATTTTGTGAATAAAATCTATATTTTAAATTATATTATTATTATTATATTTTTAATAGACGTTACATACTACAGTGAGAAGAACTCGCGGGTATCCACTTTTGTATTTTATTGGCTCATGTACACACAAATGAATATGAAAAAACGAAACTGACAATATTTTCAATTACCCTAACGAGCATTCAGTTTCTACTATTACTAATAGACTACGCATTCTTCAACTGTTTCCTCAGTTGAGCCCGGTTTTTTATAATCAGCCATGCACTGCGTCAATTGCCGGATGAGTTGAAGATGTCAAAATTTTATAGCGATGTTTGAAATTTCTTACGAATTGTTCATGTTGAGATAAAATTTAGTTATGTCTCTATAAGGTTTCAGTCGCCTACTTCTTGCCGGTCTCGAAAGTTTCTTACAGTGCGACGCATTACGCAATTCTCATGGTTACCTCTGCGGCGAGACTAACAATCGCGAGCATAAGGTCACTCATATATTTTATATAGATGACTTGAAGGCCTATACTTCTGGAACACAGCATCTCTAGAACGCTCTGAAGATCGTCGAAGGTTACATACGAGGAATCGGTTCGGACTTTGGATTGGACAAGTGTGCCAAGATTCATCTGAAGCGAGGATGACTTGCTAGCGTTCCCGACGACCCTGAGCTCATGGACAGAAGTGCTATTAGACACCTTGGCGCTAAAGAAACCTATCTATAACTAGGCTCTATTCGTTTGGGGTGGTTCCATGGACGAAGCACGAGCTCACGGACCTCGATATCGCTGTAAAGGTCTGCATCTTAACATCTGAAGCGAGAAAAGTGCATTACTCTATCTAGATGCCACACTTCTAAAAGCCCGGTTGGAAAGATCACGATCGGTTGGATTGTGATCTTCTCCACCCTTGTCACGGTCAAGATCTCCTGCTTAAGCTCAGTGTATTTCTGGACCTTCTCAGTGTATTGGAGCTGAATGTTTTCATTTAAGGGAACACTCATGTCAATAATTCTGACATGTTGATCACGTTTGTTCCACCAGAGGACTTCCGGTCGATTATGCCTGACTAGATGGTCTGTCAGGATAGTCCTGCCCCAGTGGATAAGACTTCCGGTCGATTATGTCTGACTAGATGGTCTGTCAGGATAGTCCTGCCCCAGTAGATAAGGCGATATTCATTCTTTAATACTCTTACGTTTCTGGAATGAGTTCTCCCCGTCTTCGGCAGAGGTTTGAAGTTTTACTATCCACGCAAGGAAGATCTAAAATATGAGGATGCTTTTTATGCAGCTGTTCTCCCCACCAATGAGCAGCAAGCTGCCCGACAGTTAGGTGACCGATTTTTTGTAATCATCTACAAGCTTCAGTGGTGTATGCAGGTCTATTTTACAGATTTAATCGAAGCGGGATATTCGTCCAGAATTTTTTCGCCTTCTAGCTTGCGTGGCAGGACTATTTTCTCCACAGCCGTCCTTCCGTGATGCATTCGTAGTTCGGACATTTTCACGTGGATGGTACTGTTTAGTGCCTCGAGGTCTGTTTTCGATCACGAGAATAATCCAAAGGAGTATGTCAAGAGTGGGATGGCAAAGGTGTTCATCGACTTGTTTATTTTTTTAGCACTACGATTGTTTTCAGGATCGAGCCCAGACGCCCCGAAATTAAAGTCTTAAGTGCCTCTTCTATTGCAGACTGGAGTGGTCCCCTTGCCTGCTATATACCTGGGTACGTATACAGGGTGTCCCAGACTCAAGTGTACGGATTAATAAGGCTGCATAAAAATTTGAAAAAATAATCGAAAATTCCTTTTTTGAATATTAATTGAAGTTTTAGCTCCTGAGTTATAAAATATTCAAGCTGGACCAATCAGGAGAGCGGTATAAACAGTCGTGCGTGCGTGGACGGGAGTCCAACTCCGTGTTGTGACCATCCGTTCTTCCGTCGACTTCCTCACTACGGCGCTTGCTTTCATATGAGACGGCGCGCCGCAACGGGGAGAGAGTGTTCGTTAGTTCGCTCGAACGTCGAGTGAAAAATAAATACCTCCACGATCACACACCAGAAGGGGAAGTTTGATTATATAAAAAAGGGGACGAAACTCTTTTGCACGAATAGTTGGCACTACTACTGGTGCACTTGAGAAAATCTTACATTTTCAAAAATTACGATAGAGAATATTTCGACGAATATTTCTAGAGGATGAACCCTGAGCGGGCTGCTTTTGTTGCAATAACAAAAAACAACGACCAAGATGAAATTACTCTGAGATAATTTTTCCGTGTCGTATTTTAATTTCCCCTGTTGTACTGAAGGAAATGCAATTATTTCGGAGAATAGTAAGAACATACCAATTCCTTCAGTAACGCAATTCTTCAAGAGATGCGTTTGGAACATACCTAAGAAACCTTCCTTACAAGAATACTTTCGTAAACTTAATTTCAGGGTTGTCAGATTTTTTTTTAATTCCCACTCAGGGAGATCGACCAATTTTTGAAATCATCAAATCTGTCGGTCTCACTGATTTTTAGATTATCTCAATGTACTAGAGATTGATGTTCTAACATCTGCCCAACAATACCCAAGCAGTCATACGGATCTGAATTCGACTCGACGGTTGTTAGAAATTTTTGTTCATTCTTTACCAAGAAAGATCGTAAAATTTCCGAAGTACTGAGAGTTGTTGGCCGCACTGATTTTTTTAACAAATTAATAAACAGAGGGATGATTTTCTCACATTTCCAGTCAAACCCCCGTCGCAGTGGCGCAAAACTAAATTTACTTTCGTTATTTGTTATCAACACAATAAAGCAAGGGATGGTGTTCTCACATCCTTAGAAAATCACCTTCGTAGTGACACACATCTGAATTTACTTTGAGGGTTGTTGTACATTTTTGTTTGTCCCCTGCTAAGAAAGATCGACGAATTTCTGCAGTTATCTATGTTGTTGGCCTCACTGATATTTTTAACAAATCAAGAAAGGGGGAGGATGATTTTCTCACATCCACAGAAAACCACCCTCCCAGTAACACGGATCTGAATTTACTTTGAGTGGGTTTTTTGTTAATTCATTTATTCATTCATTCAATTCTTCTTCATTCCCTACCAAGAAAGATTGTTAAAGTTCCGAAGTGATAAAAGTTGTTGGCCCCACTGATATTTTTATCAACTCAATGAACCAATAACTTTTATTAATGCGACAACACCTCACGAAGTAAATTCCGATGTGTGTTATTACGAGAATGGTTTTCTGGGGATCTGAGAACGTCATCCCTTGGCTTATTAAGTTGATAACAAATAATGAGGGCCAACAAATGTCATCACTGCGAAAATTTTTCCATCTTTCTTAGTAGGGGATGAAAAAAAAATTATAACACCCCTTAAAGTAAATTTAGATCTGTGTTACTGCTAAGGTGGGTTTCCGGGGATGTGTGAAAATCATCCCTCTATTTTTTGAGTTGTTAAAAAAATCAGTGGGGGCAACAACTTACCTTACTGCGGAAATTTGTCGATTCTTTTTAGTAAAGGATGAAGAAAAATAAAAATTTTTGACACCTCTTAAAATGAATTCACATCATGTCACTGCGATGATGGTATTCTGGGGATGTGAAAATATCATCCCTCTATTCATTAATTTATTAGAAAAATCAGTGCGACCAGCAATTTTCAGTACCTCGGAAATTTTACGAATTTTCCAAGTAGGGGATGTACAAAAGTTCTTAACACCCCTCGAAGCAAGTTCAGATCTGTATGTTTGTCAGGGTGTTGCTGGGTAGATGTTAGAACATAAATCCCTGGTAAATTTAGATAATCCGAAAATCAGTGGGACCAACAACTTTGATGATTTGACAAACTGGTTGATCTCCCGAACTAGGAATAAAGAAAAATTCCTGACACCCCTAAAATTAAGTTTACGTAAGTATTCTTGAGGGAATGGTTTCTTAGGCATGTTCCAAATGTATTTCTTAAACAATCGCATTACTAAAGAAATTAGTATGTTCTTATTATTCTTCGAAATAATTGCAGTTCTCTAAGTACAACAAGGGAAATTAAAATACGATCCCGAAATATTATTTCAAAGTTATTTCATTTTGGTCGTTGTTTTTTGTTGATGTAACCAAAGCAGCCCGCTTAGGGTTAACTCTTTGGAAATATTCGTCGCCCATTCTTCTGTCGTAATTTTTGAAATTTTTCAGATTTTTTTTAGTGCACCAGTACTAGTACCAACCATTCGTGCAAGGGTTGTTTTGTTCCTTCTTTCAAATAATCAGACTTCCTCTTTCTGTCCGTGATCTTGGAGGTCTTTATTTTTTACTCAAAGTTCGACCGCACTAATGCCCTCTCTCTCCTCGTTGCGGCGCGCCGTGTCTTACATGCAAGTGAGCGCCGTGATAGGGATGTCGACGGAAGAACCGATGGTCATTAGCGCGGAGTTGGACTTCCGCTCACGCACGCACGACTTTTTACATCGCACTCCTGATCGATCCAGCTTAAATATGTTATAACTCAAAGCTTAAACTTCAACTAATTATTGAAAAAGGAATTTTCGATTTTTTTTTGCAGGCATATTAATCCGGACATTTGAGTCTGGGACACCCGGTATAACTCTCCATCGATAATCGACTGAATCAGATCCCGATCATCCGCTTTCAGTGGAGTGATCACCTCGACACAAGATAGATGCCGTTTCTTGCATTTCTGCAGGCCAAAAGTCATCCTGATGTCATTAAAAAACTGTAGCAAGATGTTT
This sequence comes from Melikaiella ostensackeni, assembly GCA_032362435.1. Lineage (NCBI taxonomy): Eukaryota > Metazoa > Arthropoda > Insecta > Hymenoptera > Cynipidae > Melikaiella > Melikaiella ostensackeni. The sequence continues at coordinate 52,450,087 of JAUMHM010000083.1, forward strand.
AGCTAGCTCTGCAGCTTGGACTCTGAGCCAGCATAAATCTTCAGGTCATCCGTGTAGAGGAGGTGAGTGAGCTGAAATTTGGCTACTCCCACCTCTATAATGAAACCATGAGACGTGTTGTTAAGTGTCCTACTTATTGGATTTAGGGCTAAACCGGAACATAGTGCACTGAAACAATTGCCTTGGAAGATGTCTCGTTTAATTGGCAAGGATTAATTAGTAATTGGCAAGCTTGCTTGTAGAAGCACCTTTCATCTACCGAGAAGGTCCTGTTGTCATTCCCGTTAGGACCATGAGCCTCTGTTTAAAGTAGTCAATCACTTCGTCTAAGTCTGTAGATATTCTTGTACCGACGTTCAGTAATTCCACGTGCTGAGTCAGCTTCTGGGACCGATTGCCCTTTCGAAATTGGTATAATCGACTCAGCTTGGCTGTTATTTTGCTGACCTCGATTTGAATTCGAAACTTCCATGTAGGGGCTTACTTCCTTCTGAGCACGTAGGTGCTAACGCCCCGAAACCTGAAAATGCAAGAGTCTGTACCTGCTGAAAGTTCATGCCTTGCTGCTGGAGTAGAGGCAGTATCTCGTTGTTCCAGCTGCCAAATTTTTTATATTTTCTTGTGATTTTCATCTTTTTTCTTGGGTGAACCTTGTTTTTCATCATCAGTCACAGACTGAGTCAAGTGCCTGATGCACTTTGGTTTGGTGTGGAGTGTGCTCTAGATTCGGGGCACTGGTTACCCCAAACTTGCGGAGATCAGTCGCTTCGAAATTTGGGTGCCATATTCTCCTAAACTGCGCAAACGCGGAATTGTGCCGCAGACACCAGAAGATTTTGAACAAACTTTCATTAAACTTATAATTTTAAGTATATATAAATTATATTAAATTAAATATTTAATTAATTGTAATAAAATATAGTAATATTCATTAAATTATTTGAAGCAAATAAGGATTAAGGGAAAATAAGTAACTCGAAGTTAATGAAGCAAAAACTCAAATATTAAGACTATAACTTTCTGAATCTAAAGCAGTAATAGAAATTGCTGAAATACTTGTATGTACATCAGTTAATAATTTACTGAATTAAATACAGATGATAGTTCTACAGCGTGTACCAATAATTTTATAATAAAATTAAATGAAAAGAGAATACGAAGATAAGGAGGAAAATTCGAAATAAGGACCACCTTATTACAAATGTATTCAATACATTTCTTGTCTATAATGGAAAACTAAATGAAATTCGAATTATTTTCATTCTGATTCTGAAAAATATTATTAATGGTTATAAATAAGTACCATAAAGTCAGATGCAAAATCGTTTATTTTAGAGAAACGTGTGGTTACTTATATATATTATACATTAGAATACAAAACTTCCAATCAAACTTGTCGGCAAATTTTTATATATAATTTATAGTATTATGCACAAACGTACAAACGAGAGAAAATGGATTTCGCATATACTCGTATGCTAACTGTACATTACAATTTATATCGTAGAGAAATAAACTGCGTATTATTCTTTTGCGCAGATAAAGCAGGAGCGGAATTAGGTATATTATTGTAATTCACTAACTTTGTATCATTAGTGTTCCGATTTACTATAAATGCGTGAAAGTTATCATCAAAAGTGATTCTCTTAATATTTTAAAGAGAAAAAAAATGTGCTCTTTCATTCTCAAGATTTTTAGAATTTGGCCAAATTCTATTTCGCTTTCTTTCATATCAATTACTAGAAAAGTTCCAGTGTGATATAAGGTGCCATTAAATCGATGAAATCTTTTAAGGTTAGTTCAAATATTTAGAAATCTCATAAAATTCCATAAAAGGCTTCCCGTGGAAGTCCCTCGAAACTTGTAGAATTGTCACATTCCTTTCGGGTCATATCCCGATTCCTTTCCAGCAGAAAAAACACTCGTCGGTTTTTGAGTAACTTCAATAACGTACTGTCGTTGACGAAATGAGGTTAGGATGAGCCGACGAAATAGGCGTGTCATAAATATATTGAGCAATTATACTTACCCAAAAATTCGCTGAGCATATCCTCGGATTGATTATTTTTGAAAAAGGCTTCCATATTGGGAATTATGTGTGAACGCCATAAAAAATACCACGAATCACATTAAATATACGCTTTTCGTCGCATGTCTAAAGTTTACATACTTCCATTAGGCGTACCGGCTCGACTTTTCTGTTGGTTAAACGGTTCGACCAGTTCGGGGTATTGGTTCTCCCGAATCAGTGGAGCCGCTTACCAAACAGAAGTGGCGCTCTTCACTGTGTGATCGGCGCGAAAATTGTACGTGTTGGGTGAGAGGCTCTACCAAACCTGAAAGGTTCGATTTTGTTGCCTTCTTGCACTACTCTTATTGTACCGACGCAGTTCAGTAGTAAGAACATCAAGTCTTCAGCTTTCTGGTTCTATTTCCTTTCTTATATTGAGTTAATCGACACAATTTTCTTCTTACTTTTCTGACATCCATATCCAACCTAATTTTCCATGCTGGATCCAACTCCCTTCCTGGGGCTAAGACTGCATTTGTAGGACTAGTTTCACGGCCCAATGTTCTAGCGAGTGCCACAGCCGCAACACACACAAGAGTTTGCACCTGTAACGCAGTTAGTTCTGCTTTCAAATGCATTGACGAAAACTTGTTGTTTAAGTGCCCTATCAGTGCATGCAGATCCCTCGTAACGAACATCTTTGACAGAGAATGCCTCTGTGTTGGTTATACATCTTTGAATCTAGTAAAGCTTGACTAAAATCCCTTTCAAGGCACTGCAGCTTTTCTGGGATTTCGCTGTTTAAATCAACAGAAACGTTAATGTCCGAATGTGTTTCTAGTGGACCCGTTACTTTTTTTCATTATCCCTAGCATCTGTGCCTCCAGCATTTATCACCTCTTCATTATCCACACCTTCCATAGGGATTTCATCAATAGGAGGACAAGTTCTATTTCTATTTTCATAGTAGCTATTTCAAACGCTGAAAGCATTTTGTTGAGAGATATTGAGCGTTTTTGGCCTGCCAGATTCTGTTCCTTTATTCTTGTGATTAGATGCGGATACTTAAGTAAAAAGAGACGATGATGTTCTCTCCTCACACTTTGCACACTATCCTCTGCCAAAAAATTAAGGCGCATAACATCTCTGTTCATATGGTATGTCCATTTTAATTACCTTCTTGGCCGCTGAATCTCTGCTACTGCCTCTGATTGAATCAGGCCACTTGCCTGTGGAGGATGTGGTGGTACTGGATCATTATGAATTTGCGCAGGAACATCAATAGCCCGATGATGTTGTATTGCCTCACCGGTCGCCACTCGATCTTGTGTTGCAGCTTCCTCCGATTGATGTTCATTATCGACGTTTTTTCCCCGTCAAATCAATCCTTCGCTTAATCTCCACTGTTCAGTCTTCTGAGATAAGTAGACGATTTCTAATGTCATCAGCCTTAGTTGTAAGATCTCCTACTGCAACTCTCTGTACATGAGGATACTTTGCAGTGAACTTCGTCCTGAAATTGTGTCCCTTTTCGCGTTTAGTTTTAAACTTCGCGCTTTCATAACAGAGACGCATCAATTCTTCTATGATTGTTGTATTCCACTTGATGCTGTCCCACGGCAGTCCTCTTAAGATGGTTGCCTGCAAATTGCTTACGCTAGCCCGATCATCACGCAGCTCACCGTCACCACCGGCCCGCATGCTGTGTCCTCCAGCGGTGGCGCCAGGGGTGCCCCGACAATACTCGGGAAGAGTCCATCGTTTCAAAATATTTTTTAAACTCTCAATTTTTGTGTGGGTTTTTGTGTACCTCTTAGTCCTTTTCCTCTTCGTTCTTTGCCTGTCTAGCTTCGAAAACCCTACCAGTAGAAATGCTACCGTCAACATAGTCATCTAAGTCAATAGAGGAGAGCTCAAGCCCCACCGCGACGCCAACACTAGAACACCTTCGGAGGATTATTATTTTTTTTATTTTAGCTTTCTTCTCGGGTGAATCCGGTATTTTACTAAATTAAGTGCCTGATGAGTTAACGATGTTAAGAATTCAATACGATGTTTGAAGTTACTTGCGATGATGTTTTAATAGAAACAAAATTGGGTGTATGGTGTAGTTTGAAGTTTCTCGTTTCCCGTTGTTGTACGCAGCGGCCGAGAGCGGTGAAGGTGACATTAATCGCCTCTGGATGCTTTTTTAGAGCTACCATCTGTTACTCCAGAGAATTTCAGTCGCCTACTTCCTGATGGTGTAGAGAGTTTCTTATAATGCGACAGGTGTTAAATGAAACCGCTTTTTGAGCTGCTGCCAGTACCCTACTGACTCATAGATATTCGAGATGTTCAATGCATCTTCCTTGCACATTGCCTGTCGCCGAAATCACAATAGGATGAATAGATACATGTTTCACATTTCTCCATATTGTCTTTACTTCATGCCTTAATTCGCTATACTTATGGATCTTGGTTGTATAGGTTGCCTGCAAGTACCGGTTAAGTGGACATGCACTTTCGATGATATAGACTTTTCCACCTTTCTTCTCACGCATGACAATATCGGGTCGATTGGCTCGGATATAATAAGCCGCCTGGATAGTAACATTCCAGTACAAGATATAGTCTTCGTTTTTTAAAATGAACACTGAAATGTATCTATAGAAAGGCATCCATTCTATTAAAAGTACTAGGTTCAGGGCAAGTTGTTGATGTATAATGCCCGCTACATCATTATGTCTGTGCATCTACTCTCACTGAGCTATTACGCGACAACCATCAATAATGTGCTCGATGGATTCGTTGTTACCTCCACACAATCGGCACCTGTTAATCACGTCTTGATGTAACACATGCTTGCGATAGTTTCTAGTGCTGATAACCCTGTCCTGAATCGCTATCATGAATGTGTCCGCTTCCTGAAACAGGATGCCCTTTTTAGCCAAATATTGGATGTCTCTTTGTCCACTTCATGTTAATCTAACGCTTAGGGGTTCTTACCGTGGTTAGCTTTTTCCTCCATTGCATTTCTAATTTCTCTATGGTTTTTGCCCTGATATTCAAGGCTTCCTCTGAGAACAAGTTCAAGGGCGTGTAATCGAGATCTGCTTCACAGACGGTGTTGTAAAGCGCATCATCTCGCTTGATATTAAAATAGTCTCGTAACTGTATAAATTGCGATATACACAGGTGCTTGACATCTACAACGCCTCGACCCCCCTGCTGTCATGGTAGAACTACCCTTTCAACTGATAAATTACTGTGGTGCATTCGGTGCTTGGTCATTTCAACGCGGATGACTCTGTTTATTCTTTCAAGCTCGGTGTTCAACCATTTGATGAACCCAAAAGAGTACGTAAGGATAGGGATGGCATAGGTATTGATAGCCCTAATTTTATTGGCCAAATTGAGAGAACTTGTCAGAACCTATATGAGTCTTGTAGTGCATTGTTAATTATTAATTATTGTACCATCAAGCCAAGTCCGTTTCGGGGTAAGCATAACTCGTTCTGTTCCAGCCTCGTTATACTATCGGGGATTAAGGAATTTACATGGTAAGGATAAGTAAGAGATGTATAGAACGGATAGATTTTAGCTCAATCTAGAAGTCGCGTGTTTCATATTAAAAAAACACGCTCGTCCCACAAGATCGCTCCGACAGAGGTGGCTGATCAATCTCTCTAGCATTCACCCCAGGTGAAGAGCTTCACAAAGCCATCGTATATCACGCTTCACCCATAAACACTCAAACTAACTAATAAGCCCATAGGAAGATCCATACTCCTTACCCCAACCACATCCACTAAGCAAAGCTCTCCACGAGGTCACATGAGTATCCACAATATTTCGTTTCAGGCGTCTATCACCCCGCTAGCACTCTTTGTGACATATTTCTTATAAACAATTTTCCTCCACACATCCCTGTCCTAGCATATATATTTTGCTTCCTTCATTAGTAAAAATTTTAGAACTTGTATTCCCTTAATTTCAATAGAAATTCGTATTTTATTAAGTGTTTGTATTTTTAGGCTATTCAAATAATTTTAAAATGATGTTTTGTTAGATTACTTAATAATGATTGATCTGTTAGAGGCCTTTATCAGTTGTAGTAGTGGTAGTAAATATGTATCAGTCTCTCTGGACTACGTTGGCGTAATTAAAGTCTCATTCGCACATTCCCACCATTCTTTCGTAGGTCTTCCTCTGGGTACGCTACCATTCAACGCGAGTAAATAAGTTCTAAAAAATTCACTGCGGGCTGGGTCTGAACAAACAGCCTCCTTAATACATGTTAGGTGCGCTACCGATTACACCACCGCAGTCCATCAGTAAAAGATTTAGAATATATGTCCCCTTAATTTTAATGGGAATTCGTTTTTTATTAGATGTTCGTATTTTTAGGCAGGTTAAATATTTTTTGGATGAGGTTTCCTTAGACTTGTCAAGAATTACTGACTTCAGAAGCAACCCTATTACAAAAAATAAAGATATTGGAGTAGGAATGTATTTTGTTATTTTAAAACTTTTCAGTCAGTGATTTTTACATATGATATTTGAGGGTTTTTCAATTGAAATTATCAATCCTGAGCCTCAAATTTAAAAAATGTGAAATTGTTTGTAATGAACAATACTGTAGACAAAGTAAATATAAAAGGGGAGAAATTTATGTACGAAAAAATTGCCTGCAAGTGTCAAAAAAGTAAATTGAATTAGTTGAATAATTGAAAGTTGCTATTTCGGAGATCGAATCATGTAAAACTCGCAGATTTTGAATCAGGTATTTGGAAATGAATCGTTTAAAAATTGAAAATGTTCTTAAGTTAATATTTGAAACTCGAAGCTTCAATTGCCATGTATGAAAAGTAGGTTAAAATGTTTACAACGTTGCCATACATTAACATTTTATTCTTTTGACCTTCTTGAATTTTGCGCTGATTGTCATCCTTCTCTTATTTTCATGATTGCAATCTAGCAGTGGAGCGCTAGATAAGCACCTTGTGGTATTACAAATTTTTCTTGTGGATATATTTTTTTAAATCAATTTTACCTATTTAGAGATTGTAGCACCTTATGATTCTGTGGTCACGAAATGTTATCTTAGACGTTTTAGAAATTGAGTTTTCATATTTTCAATCGTTTTCAGAGTAGACGTAATTTCAAAATAACTTTTTAAAAAGATACATTCATGGTTATCAGGATCCAAAAAAGTTATCTGGTAAACTTCACGCAAATCATACTGTAAGATACATTTAGATTCTGATGACTTTTAAAAAGATTATTTTAAAAATTACGTCGACTCTCGCAGCGGTTAAAAATTGAAAACATTTTTTGTATAAGGAATCATAAATTTTATTTAGTCTGTTGATTTCACAATTTATAACACCTTATTGCATCTGACGCCTTAAATCAACCGAAAAATGCGTTTATTAATAACTTCAGTTTTCAGAAAATGAACATATAATTTCTTTTGCAGCTATAGATTTACACAGATAACAGTAGATCCTCAAGTAAAAACGCCCGGAGGCAAAACCTATGATGTTTTGTTTATTGGCACTGACAACGGAAAAGTTATAAAAGCCGTAAACGCTGAGTCAGCTGATTCTCATCAAAGGGTTAGTCCAGTTGTTATCGAAGAAATCCAAGCTTTTCCAGCAACGGTTTCAGTGCGTGGAATAAAAGTGGTACGGGCATCTCAAGCTGGTGATGGCTTGGAGGATGGTCGTCTTGTTGTTATATCTGACAGCCAAGTCCAAGCATTGAGACTGCATCGATGCTACAGTGACAGGATTCTCTCTTGTGGCGAATGCGTTGCACTGCAGGACCCATACTGTGCTTGGGACAAGGTGGAGGGAAAATGTCGCGCTCTTGTTGGACCGGCTGCTACAGATGCTTTGCGGTTCCTACAGAGTGTAGCCACAGGATTGCATACGTCTTGTCCACCAAGTAAAAGTCAGAGTAAGGATGCCAGCAGTGTGGGTGCCATTTCTGCAAATCAAAACAAATTTCCTCAAGATTCTATGACATCTAATAAGGATAGCCAAGGGGGAGAGATTATAAATATCATGCAGGACGAGGAACAAAGTAATTCAGGTTAGTAAGAATAATTAAAATTTTGTATCAGGGAGTGGACACTCATCACGTGACTGAATTTAATCTTAATTTTTAACCCAACCCTCTCCCTGGTCATGCTATTTTTCTATTACATTCTCATCTTGAATGAGAAGATATTAGTTTTATGTAAAAGTGGACTTCGCCAGTTTTCATCAAATCTCCACGTTTTAACACCTCCTAAGTTAGGTGAAACGGGCTCAGGTCAGATGGAATTCCATCTGCCCTGCTTCCTATCCACCCACGCTCTCAGCGTCGATATAAGCGGGTGAGTCCATCTGCCTTTTGTGTCCATATCCCGCCTTGATTGCCAGTTCTCTAGAAGCCTATTACGTGCCCTCTTGTTAATCTCCATGGTGATCTCTTTAGCCTCCAGGCTGATCACATCTAATTCTACCTTTAGGTAGATTTTCTGCCTTTCGATTGCCAGAAGATTTGTTGGTGGCACTCTAGGCAGTACCAGAACTGCACTCTCCGGCACTGTACAGTAGGCCGAGGCGACTCTTATCACCCTCTGCCTCTGTACTGAGACAAGCTTCTGTCTCCTCCATTTCCTCTGCATCGCAACTGCATCTGTCTGCCTAATTGTCTGTAGTCAGTAATAGTAGTAGTTTTTTTTTTTTTTTTTTTTTTTTTGTAGAGGAAGTGAGAATGCATTTACGCACAAGAGTATGGGATTCGACAGAGGCAATACGCACTTAACTCACCTCTTCTTTTTCTTGCCAGACAGTGACACCAGAATTCGCGTTAGCGTTGCTTGCCGAAGATGGTCAGACCGGGGTTGATCTTCTTTCGCCGCGCAGAAGTAACTCTGCGGCGCACAATAGAACCAAATGGAATTTCCACGAACAAATTGAGCTGGAGCGTAGAATTCTTAATCGATTTTGATGTATATTTAGATTGATTCTACATCAAATTCAGAAAAACTTTGTGAGGGATGATTTTTAAAAAATAATTTCAATGTTTTTATCAAATGTATCTGAAAAAAAGAAAAAAAAAATTTCTGAAGTTTCAAGCCTCCTATTTTATTCAATCTATTTGCAATTGCTAAAAAAGAGTTCAAAATCAGTGAAAATACTTTCTAAGAATGCTCAGTTCCATTGGGGAGCAAATACAAAAAATTATTTACTTGTTATAAACAAATTGAGAAGTAAAAATACTGTCTTGAGGATTGACAAAACATAGACATTTAATTTCATAAAATTTTCATCGCAATATATGTAAAAGCAATGTCTAATTAAGAACTATTAAATATTAGTGATAATTCTTAACATTATAAGCAAATTAAATAAACAAATAAAGTGGAATAAAATTAACTAGAAGATACTTCGCAGTAACAATCCTCTACAATACTTTATTCTTTGGTAAAAAGGGTTAATTTTTTTAACAACTTTAATTAACAAATGAACAATTTTATGAACAATTTTTTTCGCTTTCCTGAAAAATTTTCATGTTTTTGTATAGAAACGTCCCAAGGTGTATTTTCATCAGCATTCGCGTTATTTCTCCTCGCATTAGACACATGAAACTCATCTTCGTCCAAAAAATAAAGTAAGTAGACCTAATGTTTTTGACTCTAGGCCTGCTAACAGGAGCATTTTGGTTTAGAGAGGCTTCAATTTTTATATGGTTGCATAGCAACGTCCTCATCAGTATTTTTATTAGGGTCGGTATTATATTTCCTCACATTAGACACGCGAAACACATTTTCATGCAACAGAATGAGATCGGTAGACGTAATACTTTTAGCGCTCGGCGTGCTAAGCGGACAGACAACCATTTTACCGACTGCTTAAGGGTTTCCTACGAAACCCAAAAAATAAAAAGTGTTTGCATTTTTGAATCCATAGGCATTGTTTTTTCAATAGTCCACTGTAATTACTTACGAATATCTCTTTATGAACTACCCAAATTGTTATGAACTCAAATTTTGTAAGTAAATTTCATCAATAAATATAGTAATAATAGTCAATAGTGCTGCAATTCATAAATTATTGGCTCTTATTTCAATTAATTAGAAACATATAAATACTGAAGAAAATAAAATAAAGAATCAGATTGTACAAAAGGCATGAATTTTATCTATAAAATTTGCAACCATAACAATTAGGGTTCTTCATAACGAGACATTTGTCGGTAATCAATTTGTCGGTCAGTTGAGAAAACGATGTCAATGTATTTAAGAATAAAGCATTTTTTTCATAACAAATTTCTAAAAATTAACAAATATCTTCGTCCCGTAAAGCTTTAAAAGGAACAATATGCTTTTTGAAGAATGTTGTGGAGTTGCTGATATTTAATATTGCTAAAGAACAAAGTCTATGTGTTAAAAAATTGCTGAATTCTGTATTTGTTTGAACAATCAACCATTTTTACTGGACAATAAAGTATTATCGAGAATTTCTACTGAAAAGTAGTTTTTAGCCCATTCTATTGAATACCGAAAGCATATCTGTTCATTTACAGCTAAAAAGTTTATTTGTTTATGAGATTTGCTTACATTGTTGAAGCAGCGGTAGCAGCGTGTCGCCTCCGTTTTTTTCATGATCCTACAAGAGATCTAACCAACCGATCGTAATTTGGGCCTCCTGCAGGAGCCTTAGCGCCCGCTCTTTATCCACATCCGTCTCGGTGGTATGGTCCACGTCCAGTATCCCTACCTCAGATTTAAGAACGAAGTGACGAACTGTTCCGCTCTCCTCAACAGCGTCCTTCATAGCAGAGTTCAGTCATGTCCTCCGGTACAAAACCAAATTCGACAAGAATCTCCTTTTTTCTAATCTCCCTGATTCCCTTGACTTAAACGCCAAGTTCGTCAAGGCTTACTCGTCTCTTTAGGTTCTTGAGAACCTTAGCATAGCTAGTCCTCTCCGCCGATTTGATGAGAATATCTTCGGGGCGCGCGTGCCTTAGCGCACTGTTCCATCTACCCAAGTCCTAGGCCTCCTTACGCCGGGCTGGTCACGTTCACCTCTTGTGGGCTTACGGTAGGCTTCTATCACTCTCTTCAAAATGGCTGGTGTGGGAGTAGCCTCGGCTTAGGTTACCGTCTGAGTCCCGTTGCTTATGACATCCATTGGTCAATCAGAGTGACCGATGGACCAGGAATTTTTTTTGGCCGGAAAAAACCGAGAAATGACCGGGAATTCATTTATTGTCCGCGAATCTTTAAAGTTTTTTTTAAACGTTTTAAATGGTTTAAATATTGGTCAACAGGACTTAGTTTAAATATTACTAAGGTTAAATGAAGTTTAGAAAACTATGTACTTATTCATTTTGAAGTTCCTTAGCAGGGAATATTTTAGAACATTTTGAGTTTCGCAAGGGGGAAAAATTCATCCTCTGGAAATAATATATTTTTTCCTTCAAAAAGTGTTCCTTTAGATTTACGTAGTTACTACTTCCATTTATGGCAGACTCACAACTTCTTATGACTAACAAAAAATGTTTTTAAAAATTTGAATTGCGGATTTGGAGGAAAATTCCAATTTTGCTATTGCATAGGGATATAAATCAATCTGAAAATTGAATTTTTACATTCCTATCCTAATATGGTTTTAGTTTCATGTAAAATTTGACAACGCTAGTTTTCATCAAATCTCCACGTTTTGAGACCCTCTGAGTGAGAAAAAAGAATTTTTACGAGGAGTTTTTTCTGGCTGTCTGTCTGTAGGAGTAGTAGTCTGTAGTAGTTTGTAGTCTGTAGTCTGTTGGAACACGTGTAGCCACACAGGTACACAGGGTCTCAAAGGCTACTACTCTTGACTGCCTAATCAAAAACTTGTATTCCTTACAGTTTCATTTGCCCAAAGGGTAAGACTTCATTTCCACATGTCAAGCTTTTTCAAGTTTATTCAAAAATGAGCATCTATACGATTTCAGAGTTTTATGACTCCCTGTGGTCACCTTTCCCCTGCTCTGAATAATGAAACATGCGTCGACAATAAATTTAAAGTCATAACTTCAAAAAACTTTCGAGAACCAATTTTCATGCAAATCCGACGACTTCAGACACTTTTATCCGACACATTGAATCCGCTATCCTCAAGTTTTAACTTTTGACGTCAAATGCGAAATCAGCGACAGCAAAAAATCCCTTACACCAAGTTTCATACACATATGTAAAAATTTTGAAATTTTGACTGGCATATTAGATCCGTCATTTTGAGTTTTCGAATTCTGACATGAAATTCGAAGTTAGCGACACCAAAAACCCCTTTATACCAAGTTTGATACAAATACTTTAAAATTTTGATATTTTCGCCGCCATATTGGACTCGTTATTTTTAATTTTTAAATGCTGACAACAAATTCGAAGTAAGCTACCCCAAAACCCTCCTTACATCAAGTTTGATATAAATACGTAAAATTTTTGAAATGTCCGCCATATTGGATTCGCCATTTTTAATTTTCAAATTTTGACATCAAATTCGAAGTCACCAACTCCAAAAACCCTCTTATACTAAGAGGGCAGATTTTTTTCCTTTAGCAAGTGTTTCTTTAGATCTACCTACGTAATACTCCCACTTCTGAAAGATTAAAATTTCCTAGGACTAACAGGGAATGTTATAGACAATTTTGAATTTCGAGGGGGGGGGAGGGTGAATTCCCATGTGCGACTTTTACACTGGCTAAACCATTTTTTTGAGAGAAGATTTTTTAAAAAATCAAATCAAATTGGGTCAAAAACTATCGAATGTCAAAGAAAAAATTTGTATTTATTTGTAAACAAACGTCAAAATTTAAATACTGATAACTTTACAGATTTTTTTTCCTCAATTCGGAAAAATACATGACGCTCAATTTCCTCTAAAAACAGCATATTCCTTCGCCTAAAGATTTTCTGACTTGAAGTATAGAACCTATCTGAATCGAAATAGCGTGATCCAATCAAATACCAAAGTATTTTCAAATTATTGTTCTCACCTTCTTTAATATTAGTAATAATATGCAATAATATGAACTGCAATGTTCACGAAACGTCGGCAAGATTCGTAGTTTTGCACACGATTGAAACCCAAAACAGCTCCTTTCATCATAATAAATCATCGTGAAAGCATTAAATCTATCATTTTATCAACTTTTTTTCATTAAAAACTACTTTTTCAATGGTCGGAAAAATTTTTTGTTGATCGGGAATTGACCGAGAATTTTTATCATCTATTAAAACGGCCACCCTGGTTCTGGTCTCCTGTTTTGCAACCCGGATCTTCTATCCAAGAATGGTGCCAAGGTTGTATGCAAAGCTATTGATCCACATCCTCGTAATTTCTGCTTTCGCTTTCAGATGGATACACGCCTTCTCCGCAGCATCAATTCCATCCCTAATTGGCAGGAACGTGTTTTTCTTTAAATTGCTAAAGTTTTTCATTCTGATTATGATGTCCTCTAGTTCTTTTATAGCATTTAACTGATTTCAAACTTGTCCTCCAACTTTGCCAAATCGTATATCGAACTTCAGATTTCCATCTGGCACCTCCGGAAGGTCCAACTCCGCACCAAACATCTCCTCACAAAATCTACGCAGAGCCATGTATGCGGGGGTAAGGTCTCCTTACTCCAGGAGGTGACCTGGTAGTCTAAAGATACCGAATGGGACAGTGGTGTCTCTTGGCTTGGAGTTTTTTTCGGCACCATCCCCGGGCCATCATCCGCGACTGTTTATTCAGCCTCGTAACCGCATCCATCAAAAACCCTCGGTACAGAGATATTCTATCCGCAACCCGAGAACGCACCCGGTGGTCTGATCAAAGATCCCATTCGGGAGAGGTAGTGGTAGTAGTTTTTGTTTCCTTTGTATGTAGAGGAGGTGAGAATGCATTTACGCACAGATTGTGGGACTCGACCGGAGTAATACCTACTAAACTCACCTCCTCTTTTCCTTGCCAGGCAGTGACCCCGGAACCCGCGTTAACATTACTTCAGTGCCACTGTCTATTGACGCACTACGCCGTGCCTCGTCGTCCTGCTGTGTGGCTCCTTGGCTCTTCATGCAGCGACTTCTTATGGCTGCCTCTTTGGGGCTGCCTCCCTGAATGCCACGCATCTCATTGTCCCTGGAAAATAATCGGTCCAGGGCTGACCTTTTTTCGCGGCGCAGAGGTAACACTGCGGCGTGTTGGTGAACTTTGCAGCTATGTGTCCCTCGTCGCCGCTCCTCTAACAGCTTTTGACCCTAACAGAACCCTCGCAGTTTGCTGCCAAATGTTCAGAATCTTAACAGCCTGTCATCCCCGTTTTTCTGCGGAACCTGCAGGAGACCCAACTGATCTTAATGTAGGCCACCCGTAGGATCTTTAGGGTCCGGTCCTCCTCCGTACTGCCGTATGTCCTCTTTGTTCCCCTAAAGGATTTCCTTGTTGTAAACACCTTCTTGTCCACCTTCGAATCGACTAAGAAGAATCTCTCCATAGCCTCTTCTACCTCCTCCTTCTCCGTAGTTGGGTCAATGTCCAGGATCTCCATTTCCCTCCTGGGAACGAGATGGCTGACCACTACGCTCTCCCCAACTGTCCCTTTGATGGCCAAGGTCAAATTTGCTTTTGCCTCTAGCGTCGCTTTCAACTGTATGAGGATCTCCCGCTCCTTGTCTCCCTCACTTCCTTAATATTTACGCTAAGTTTGTCAGGTTCGACCTCACTCTTCAGATTTATGAGCACCTCCGCGTAGCTAGTCCCCTCCGCTGGTTCGATAAAAACTACTTCGGGACACGCTCGTCTCAATTCCTCGCCTTGGGTACAGGTTTATCTTTATAGGAGTCGCTCGTCATGGCTTCAGGCCCTGCTCTATCAATCCGGATCCTTAGCCTTTCTATCACTGGCTTGGGCACGTTCACCTCTGGTCTTCAAAAGACCGGCGCGAGAGTTGCCTCGGCCTGATTTACCGTCTGGGTTTTCTCGCTGGTCCATATTTGAGACGCTGGATGCAAAAATCAGACATAGAATTATTTCGCTAAGAGTGGGGGGGAATGGCCTGAATGAAATAATTCTATATCTCCTTTTTGCATCTGACGCTTAATTTGTTGCCAAGAGTAACTATGAAAATACACGGAACGCCCCCGTAGAGCCTCACAAGCGGGGGTGAAGTCGCAATACTCTATGAGGTGGCCTATTTTTTTTTTAAATCAATAATTTCATTTTAATCGTGAAAAATATGACTAAAAGTGAAAGAATTCATTTCCCAGCGCGGATGTACAAAGCCTGTGCTAATGCTCGCCTGAAAAACGTCTTTAAAACTTCTGTTCCTTTTGGGATATTTGTAGAAAAATAAATTATTGTGTTTATACAATTTATTAGCGATTTATAGAAATGCATATAAAAAACTGAGTGCGAAGCGCGAGTTTCGTATTGAGAATGTGTTCCTTAAGAACGATAGAGCAGGCCTCACCTCACAAAATGTGCTAGCACTGTAAAGTTGCCTTTTGGGGAGATATGTTGAATCAATAAAAAGAATATGAAATCGGTTAGTATTCCACCTTCGCACATCAAGGTCAACGTTTCGAAATTTTGACCAATTTTCTATGTGCCAAAAATGTATAGTGAATTTTATTCACATACAGTTCTGGTAAGCGATCAAAAATAAAAAATTAGAAATTGAAAAAAATATATTTGTCTTAAAATTAGAACTTTTTGAAAAAGTGAAAAAAAACATGTTTGTATGTGACTTTAAAGTGAATTCCAGTAAATTAAAGATATTTTGAGTGAATTGAGGCGTATTTAAGAGAACTTAATGAATTCAAGAGAAACCTACGAAATTTAAGGGACCTCAAAGGAATTCAACGAAAATTAGAAACATTCTTGTACTAAAATAAATGGAATTTTCAGGAATTCAAGAGAAATCAAGTGAATTCAAGTAATTTTAAGTAGATTCATGACAATTCGAGTAATTTTTCGTAGATTTCAGAGAAATCAAGCGGATTCGCATGACTTTCAGTGAGTTGAACAGAATTCGAGCGCCATGATTCGCCTTGAATAATTTACCTGAATATGGAATTGACGGACAGTCACCGTTAAATGACTGGAGCTTCACTAAAACTCTACTTCTTGCAAAGCCAATCTACGGATCCCCCGATACTCAAACGCTCATCCTGCATGCACAAATAAGATTTGAAAATTAATGACAAAATATTGTGAAAAAAGATACAGAAATGTACCAAAGTTCAATTTGATTAGAAAACTCGTGCAAAAGTCATCGTTTAATAACAGTAAAAATATTTGATGTTCACAGAAAGTTGTCATTGTCTGTTTCAGGACCAGAAGTATCAGCAGCAGATTCTCCACCACCACAATATTCCGTCGAAACTTTAGTAATGGCAGTCGTTGCTGGTGCACTGTCTGCTCTATTTGTTGGCTTTTTTACGGGTTACCTATGCGGCAGAAAATGTAGAAAAGATGAAGACGATAATTTACCCTATCCCGATACGGAGTACGAATATTTCGAGCAACGCCAAAATGTCAATAGGCATGTATTGATAAGCTATTTTAATTATACGTAAATTAAATCCTTACTTCTTATCTCTATTCATTTCTATGAAAAACTCCTTAGAAAATAAAAAATTTTTACTCAGAAAATAAGAAACAACCAAATTTCGACAAACACACATATAAAATGAAACCAAATAAAAATAGAGAAAAGAAAAGGGATGCGACCTCCAAATCTTCTTTCGTTTCTTTACTTCTATTATTTTAAATATTTGAACAAAGTAGTACTTTGTGATACAAGTGCGCAAAAAGACCCCCTTTCGTGCTTTTAAAGTGTATTAAATGTTTCACTACCTAGAAAGGTATGAGAGAAAAAACTGTGCGCAAAATTAAATAGAATGTTGAAAAGTGTGCCGAAAAGTAACTAGAGTGTTAAAAAATTGTGCTAAAAAGTAACTTTTGTGTCAAAAAGGAACTATATCCGATTTACGCATGCGCAGTAAAGTGACCCAAAAAGCGCAATGTTTTTTATAGCTTACCCCTTTCCCCTAATTTTGTTCCATTTAGTGACAAAATAATTGCACAATTTTCTTTTATTTAAAAAAGTTCAAATCGCTGTCTTGGGGCCTTATAGCCCAAAAACGATTAACACTTTTAATTACAGTCAACCGGGGTAATTATGTATCTTTTTGGGGTAAATATGGATCAACGTTTATTCTCTATAACTTCATGATTTCTTTTTTTCCTAGTAAGAATTTCTGTACATTTTATAATCAATATTCTTAGTATATACAGTAAAATCCCATTTAGAAAAAAAATTGTAGGGAGTAATAGCCGTGATCCACTGACGGTAACGTTAATTTCTGTAAAAATAGTCGAGTGTTTTGACAGAAAACCCAAACATGTTACCAGACGTTAGAGATAAACAAATTCACCTTAATTATAACAAGAATATCTTCACCGTGAGAACCCACCCCTTTTAGGGGTTCAAATATCATACTTTGCTCTTCTGTGAACACAAAATGTTTCGTCTTTTCTATATCTCATTAAGTTATTTAAGTACTAAAAAATAAATTAAAGTAGGCCCTTTTGGAATAACAAAATTTGACACTTATGCCCTTTTGGAGTGTCAAACGTTGGCGTTTATGCCCTTTTGGCCTGTTAACCTTTGGCCCTTATACCCTTTTGGTGTGCCGAACTTTTGGACTGAGACCTATTAGTATAGTATACGGTGAAACGAAAATGTTACCATAAGGGGACGCCGCTTTTCACGGCGACGAGCGGTGCTCTTGTCATTCTCGTGTTGCTGACCCTATGGCTGGGTTTTGTTGATACCTTAGCTCTCTCTCAGATTTAGAAGTCTGACAAGTTCGACGAAGTCTTAAGTTTGGCCACGCCTGCAGGTTTTGACTATTGGCCAATGTAAGTGGCTGCTCGTACATGTTCTGGATGAAATGTTGTCGAACATCAATATGATTAGTCCTGGAGGGATAAGCACGATTTTAGTCAAGCTTTTGAGCACTTTGCTCATTATTATAAATCACAATTCTTTCCGCAGATGCTCCAATTTGTTGCACAATGTCCAGGAGATACATGACTTCTTTTGTTAATTTCGTCAGGAACATATACTGAGCCACTGTACTAGATAAAGCAAACTTACGTTGCTTTCTTGACTACCATGACATCGCAGTACCAGTCAAGATAAACACAAAGTCAGTATATGAACGCCGATCATTTTTGTCATCTACCCAATCTGTATCAGCAACTGCAACATTTCTCTTCCAATTCTTCTATAAGCAGACCAACGTCTATTGTGCCTTTCAAGCACCTTAAGACACGCTTAACGGCCTTGCACTGCTCAACATTATAACGTGTGCTGAACTGACTCAGAAACATCACTGAATAGGCAAGATCTGGTCTTGTTTGTATTTATAAGAATAGTAGAGTACCGATTAGCTGCCGTTAAGGACATTTAAATATCTCCTTTTCATCAACTTCTCCTGGTTTTCAAAGATTGCAATTTCTTCAGTTGAAATAAGGGCCGGTTTGCAATTTTGCATTCCAAATCTCTCCAAAATTGTCTTAAAGTATTTTCTCTGCGACATGAGTATTTTTTCATCAACCTCATTCCTCAGACCTACAGAATTCAATGCCAAGAGAGCGGTTTCCCTCTAGCTGTCGAAAATGTCGATGTATTGATTCTTGTAGCACATCTGGTTTAAACAATGAACATCTCTGCTTACAATTATCTTTTTCAGTACCGCATTCCAAAGGCTTTTGATTTTTTGTAGGCTTTTGATTATGAGGAGTAACCCACCATGATGCATGGTGATTAACCCACTATGATGCGTGGTAGAGATCGTGAACTTTGTTTTTCTTGGCTATTTTTTTTTCTCTAAAACATAGGCCTTTGAGCCAAAAATTTCAAAATGAATTAGTGCCGGAATTTTATCTGTCGAGATTTTGTGAAGTGTTTCGCCTTCAAGGGTTTCTTTTCGAGCATCTATTTCTTATGTAGTTTTCTTGTCTCAGCAGATATCGAGCCATTTCATTTAATGTGCGGTTCCCTCTTTCAGCTAAACTATTCATTTCGCTTTTCTTCAAATATTCGTCAAATTGCAAAATTGCAATATTGTTTTCGCAAACACCCACCTCGAAAGTTGGCATTTGTTTGTACCCAAAAGATACGCAAAGTGACTCATTTCTTCTGAAAATGCGAGAATTGATTTGGTGGATGCGCACTTCAATTTTTATATATTTTCCGCATCGGTACAATGGACGCGTATGGGCACTTTGCAGATACGGAACTTTGTGTACCTATGAAGTTGTGCACAAAGTATTTCACTCATTTTAGAATCACTTCGAACATTTATTCAAGGTGGATCCAGAATTTATTTCAGGGGGGCAGTGATAGAAAGAGATGAGAAAGGAGAGAGAGTGAAGGGATTGAACAGTGTACAGGTCCGGTAGATTTTGTTGGAAGAGAAAGATTTTTTCAAAAAGTTTTAACAACTGGTTTTTAACTCGTAGTGGCAAAATTATAAAATGTTGAGTATACGGATCCGGCAGATTCCATCGGAAGAGAGATTTTCCAAATAACGTTTTCACAAGTGGTTCCTAACGCCTAACGGCAAACAAAAATTTCTTGCATACAGATTCGGCAGATTTTGCAAAAAAAATAATGCTCGAATTTGACTGAAGACCACCATACGGGATCGGCAATTTTCGAAAAAATGAAGATAGGTGTCAAATAACTTTCTCGGGCGATGGTTGCAAAAACTAGTGTATGATACACGTGCACACAGGCAATTGCTACTCGTAGGATTGCAGCATTCGCCTTCAGCTCTTCGCACTCGTTTACAATTTCGCACTGGATTCGCTCCTGTGCTAACCTCCGTTTCGTGCTTCGAGTCTCCGACTCATGCTACAAGTTTTACACTCGTCGGCAATTGCCTATTTTGCGCACTTTTATCACAAAAAGCTATCTTTATTGTTCAATTGGAGCGATTTAATACGTTTTATGGGTGAAAGACTCAGCCATCTCTATAAACAGTTTCAATTTCTCAAAAACGTGAAATTTATTCATAATGAAATAAACCTCACTCGGAATGGACCACAAACGTCACTAAGGATGATCTTGAGTAATTAACTAAGCCGATTTTTTTGTGACGTTGAAATTAGAGCACGAACCTCTTCTTTACTAATACTCTTTGCAATCATCCAGCTATCAATTGAACTCACACTGATGTCATGGAATATTCCTTTTTGATCATATAATTCAGATCGTGATTAGTAAAT
>JAUMHM010000083.1:52480039-52493824 GCA_032362435.1 Melikaiella ostensackeni
CCCGCAGACCCGCAATCAACCCGACAACCTGAATTCAACCCGCAAACGCAAATTTTTAAAAATTTATCAAAATTTTGAAATTTTTTCGAAATTTTGGAAATTTATCAAGATTTTGAAATTCTGTAAATTATCAAAATTTTTTTAATTTTGCGAAATTTGGACAATTTATCAAAATTTTGAGAAATGAATAATATATTATATATATACGAGTATATATATCAAAATTTTGATAAATTTCCAAAATTTTCGATAAATTGTCCAAAAGTTCGAAAAATTTTCAAAATTTTGATAAGTTTCCAAAATTTTCATAAATTGTCCAGACAAAAATTTTTCAAAATTCCGAAAAAATTTCAAAATTTTGAAGAATTTAAAAAAATTTGCGTTTGCGTGTTGAATTCAGGTTGTCGGGTTGATTGCGGGTCTGCGGGCCAACCTGCGAACCCGAATGGACCCGCACAAAACCCGACCCGCATCAATTTTGCATACCCCAAGAATAAAGTATTATTAGATTAAAAATGTATAATTTTTCATTATTCATACATGACGTCACTTTTTATTCCCTAGGGAGTAAAAAATAGATGTTTAGTTTCGCTTAATTGGCATTAAAAAGGGCTGAAATCATGCATGTGTTATAAAAAAACAATTTAGACGCTTTTTTCACGACAAACACTAATGAGTCGTGTCATACGCAAGAATCAAAGGTGTTTGGGTTTCTCCGTGCATTAAACGGTATATGATTATTGTATGTATAGGAGGCTTGAAACGTATATAATATAATATTATAAGTTTTTATAAATATATCTTTCCGTCGGAGTTTAGCCTGGTCAGAAATCTGCTAATTAATTATCCTATTAATTTACTAATTCTATTATTATTCAAAGAAACTTAACCGTAAGCCATCACTATAGATGATACAGTTGTATGACTTGGACAGGTTGTACGATTTGTCATATGTAAAGAAAGAAAATGAGTACCTAAAGTTATTGAAACTTACTGTTAGCGTCAATCATACAAGACAAATATTTGTTGAAGAACCTGAAGCCAAAAAAGACGATATAAATGTTGAATCCACTTTGATATGATTTATCCTGCTTCAAGTTTAAGTTTTCTGTGCTTATTGAAAAAAAATGATGCGATACCATTTAACTAGTTCAATTACAGCTAAGCCCACTAATTTGATTTGACTGATAAAAGATTAATTTTAAGAATCAATTCAATTTTAAAATGATACTTTTAAACTGGATGATAATAATACTTGAGATAATAATTTTTAAACTTGAGTTGATTTTAAGTTAAGTTGCACTGTTATTATAATAATCATAATGATACGAAAATGACATTGCGATACCAGAAAATTTAAAAATATTAAAAAACATTTATCAACGATGGGTACTGAGAAAGTAATATATATTTTGCTTCTTCCTACTACAGTACCATTCACACTGTTTTTCAATGTCATTATTAGATTTATCAGAATCTTTCCCAGTAGCAATTTTGCATTGTTGGGAAACAGCCATGCGTAACTTTTCTACGAGAAATAATATCACAAATACGACTCTGGTTCGTGTTTCACCATCGCACAATTTTATTTAGTTAATATTACATCTATTAATAATAGTCACCTACGAAATACTCTCTTAGAATGAAATTCTTAATAATTCTAACGAGTAAATATCCTGTATTCTTAGTCCCGTAGCATCTTAATGTTATGAGTACCGCTAATAAGAGAATGTTATGCTCGATGAAAACAGAATGGGATGAAAAGGAAGATAGAGCAATTTTAGCAAACGTCAAACATTGCATCTTTTCATCCTATTTTTTCGAAATGAAAGATTGGCTTTATTTTTAGATTTTGTATATATAAGTCGAAAGCCATAGTTGCAGTTTGCAGATTTCAAGCGTTCGTTGATTTTAGACTCAGAGTAATATTATATGAAGTTCTGTGATGCATGGAGGCAGCGGCAGATGAATTTATTCGGACATCCAATGTTTATGCTAGAAGTAACGACATTTGAAAGATTAATTACATGATAATCTATTGAAAACGGAACATTAGTATTAACTATTATATGCAAAGATTATGTAAAACTATGTTTAACGAGAGGCAAATAAAACAAGGAGGATTGATAAGTAGTGGGCAGTAGGCTAAGTTAGAAACACAGCACTTTTAATATTCAAAACAAAAAGCTAAACTAAAAATATCGTAATGCGAAAAGGTATAGTAGTGGATTATAACATGGCTGATTTAGAATGAGTGCTGACATAGGAAATATGCTAATGAATCGTCATTGAATTTGATTAGAAACTTGTTTATTTGTCATGTTTTAAGGCACTATATTGTATCTTTTAATGACAATTTCTTTCCCTCATTTTGTAAGACACGACACTTGTCACAAAATAATCCTGCCTGAATCTGTTCTCTCTGAAGTCATTCCGAATGATTCTACCGGTATACCAAAACGCCATTTCGAATACTTTCACATCATTATCAATCAATGTTTTGTATCGTCTAAATCCACTTCTTAAGTGATTCCAAATGATTCCGCATGATTCGGAATCAACTTTTCATTCAGTACAAAATTGCTAACCTTCTGTAGTCATTCCGAATGATTCAGATTGTATCTCCAATGATTCTACATCATTTCCGAATACATTTTGTATTCCATCTGAATCAGTTGTTATTCTTTTGTCAATCCGAATGATCCCGGTTTAATGCACACTAAATTTTATGTAAATTTGAAGAAAATTTGTGAAATAAATTTCCTTCATAAACTTAAGAATTATTCAGATTAGGATCGGAATATTCATTCTAATTATTTTTTAACGAGTTAATTCAGTATCAAATAAAAGAAAACGATTATTAATGTGGTTTACAAGCAAAAAGAAATATTTTCATCATATTTGCTTGTAAAAAATTGGAAAAAAAATTGCTTGTTGATTTTGAATCAAAACTACATTCCGAAGTTGAAAATTCTTAAAGGAAGAAAATGTATATTCAGGAATAAAGATCGATTGAATGGATGCCTGCTAATCACGGTTGGATAAATCTCAAATCTCACATGCAGATTAAGAATACAGATTGTGTATGGTTCATGGCATCTTCAAGCACAGCATATCGGTTTATTGTTCCTGGAATTACAATTTTAGGCTACGACCGAAACGCATTTATTTAGAAGTTTGGAAAACATATTAACCCGCCATCACTTGCTACTGCCTCAACATTCAATTATAAAAAATATAGCTAGCTCAATAAGCAAAAACTCTCGAAAACGTCAAGGGACATTATCACAAAAAGATGGAAATATATTGAAAATATCTTTTGAAAATATATCTACTTCTCGAATCTTCTCCCTTTTGCGTAAATTTAGAACAGTAAATCTGTAACCCCTTCCTCTTCAAGGGCTACTTCCTCCACAATTAATAAGACGTTCTCGAATTATAGTGAGACATCTACGTTTTTAGAAGACACTTGTTTTTTGGTATAACGTGGAATGTCGAAGAGTGCCAGCTATATCTTATATATTTGTAGGAATATGAAGTGAAATTGATCACCAGAAACACAATCCTAGTGGGTGAGTGGTGGAAGGCTAATTTGGCTTCAATCTAGGTAAAGCAAAATTGCATTCAGAAACACACCCAAACTTCATAAAACACGCACATCATATCCACATTTTCCATGAAGCGGACGAAACTATAATGTAACATAATATGTACTTTCCCTTTGCCTTCACCTTAACGTGTATTGTATTTAGAACTATATATTCTTGAACTACACTCTAGAAAGTTGGGGAAAAACAGAAAGACAGACTACATAAGAATAAAAGTTAAATTGTATTTAGTTGTCTGCCGCCTCAAAGAGTTGATTTTAATTCTTTTTCAACGGTATAATAGTGGAATTGTTTTCAATTGTAATTGGAATTGCTTATTCCTAGAATGAGAAACAGAAGCGTTAATAATTGTCGATCGAAGCGATGTGCAAATGCCATTACTGGTAATGATTTAGAATCACTACTTCAGCGAATTTTGTCAACTGACTTAGTTCAGTAGAATCACCAGCAAATACAAAACAACTTAGATAAAAATAATAAAAATTGACAAAGCTATGATTCTAAATAATTATCCCAATTTTTCACGATTACGAGGACAAAATTGGTTATTTTGTAATACATTGAATGTACGACTGGAAGTTTTTATCTTATGCGTTATGAACGTATGGCCATAAATTTATGGTTGAGTGAATATGTTTGTACGAATACGTGATATTACTAATCTTCATAATATTTGTTGCGAATGATATGCTTGGTATACTTTCGTATGGTTATGGAACAAAGATCTTAGACTCTAAATAAGGTTTACAAACAAGTAAGGTGTATCTGTGAGGAAATGGAAGCCACTATTATCAGAATCATGGAAGTTTGGAACTGACTCTGACAGGAGAAGTAGAATAACTGTAGATTTGGAAAGTTACGTAGCCAGCAGACTGCTGTTCATAGTGCCCTGTTATAGTGGGTTTTAAAGACAGAGTGCCGGAGG
This sequence comes from Melikaiella ostensackeni, assembly GCA_032362435.1. Classification (NCBI taxonomy): domain Eukaryota; kingdom Metazoa; phylum Arthropoda; class Insecta; order Hymenoptera; family Cynipidae; genus Melikaiella; species Melikaiella ostensackeni. Next base: position 52,484,573 of record JAUMHM010000083.1, read on the forward strand.
TAAACAATGCGTTGTGAATTGATTGACGTAAATAAATTATGAGAATTTATTAATTGAATCAAAGCGGGATTAAGAAACTAGTGACACGAGCTAAAAGAAATAGCTCGTAGTTTAATAGACTACTTCCATATCACAGTCGTAAATGCGACGGAAAATCGGCATCTCTACTGATATTTTCTGAGTACTTTGGGAGGTGAACGTGAATAGTATTTTTATCGAAGATAGTGAAAGGCTTATAAAAAAATACCGTATTTGAAGCTTTTTGTACGACTTGTAATTTGACTCTTTTAACACCCCAATTGTTCATGAAACGCACAAGGTTCTTACAATAAAAATGGAATTCTCCGCACTCTGACTGTAGGACCCTAATCTATTTTTCAGAATACGCTATTGTGATTATTACTACATGATAACATTTACAAATCTAAAATCACGAAAACATCTTGTAACATTATTCATGAAAGTTTTGAGCGACTATTCTTTAGACATGTGAATAATATGCAATTAACAATAATTAAAATATTATATTACAAAATTATTATCTTTAGAACGATTAGAGAGTGAGGCTGCTACAAGATTAATGAATTGAGTACAATATATAGTATGAATTCATTAGTCTTTATACATAATTATAAAATTACTATTACAGAACGACATGATATGTAATTAGCAACACCGCGTTATTATAATTTATGTTAGCCAGAGATTATTCTCAGAATACCTCGAAATCTGATTTTCTGATGCTCAGTGAATCGTTTGTAGAATTTTTTTATAAAGTGAATAATTGCGTTAATTTATATCATAATTAAATAGATTGTACCATGAAACATTAAGTCAAAATAAATTTCATTAATTAATAAAAAATTAAACCTTGTTTCTTTATTTCACAAGAGGAACCTACACCCTTCGGAATTTTGTTTGGATTCATACTCCTCCCAGTAATACATCGTTACCAAACTTGTAATATCCTAAAGTAATAAGATGCGCTTTTCAGTCCTTCTCGAGAAAAACGGCTTTAAAAAAATCCACGCACGTTAAATGGACCGCGATGCGAGAGTCTATCCACTACTGATCAAATCAGGCAGTAGCGCTCCGAGTTAGTAACCGGAAAGTCTGGGCTCGATTCCTGATGCCTGTATTTTTTGCCAATTTTCATATAAGAATAATAAGAATAAAATGAATATTAAAATTAAAATTTGGATTAATATTCTATTTTTATATCATTTTATTTTTCGATTTCTTTCAATTTGAATATTTATTTTATTCTTATTATACTACTTTTATGTATTTTATTTTTATCTCATATAAAAATAAGAGTAATAAAAATGTAAATGTTCAATTGAACGAAGGAAATGGGAATTTTTTATTTAAAAAAAAACTTGACTTGGAGTAAAAGTGGTAAAGGTTAAAAACAATTATTTCATATGGAAAACTGGTTAAAAATGAATATTTTGGCATGATTTAAATAAAATAAATAGTCAATTGCAATAAAAAAATTGGAATAAAAAAAAATTGGCAAAAAATGCAGGCAGCAGAAAAAGCTGTTTTTCTCTTGAGTGGCTGAAGAGTGCATCTTATGACTTTAGCATACTACAAGTTAGGTAATGGACCTATTACTGGGAGGACTGTGAATCCAAACAAAATTCCGAAGGGTGTAGGTTCCCCTTGTCAGTATTAACCCTTGACTAATTATAATATTGTACTAGTAATTTACTTATATCTGGAAACAACCAGAATGGGGTATACTTGTAGTTTGAAAAACAAAAAGTAACACTTAAAATATAAGGCTGGTGGAGCAGTGCATCAAAAAGTTTCTAAATCTGTGGAAACACTCAAATGGAATTCAAAAGAGAAATCAAAATTTACTTTTGATAATAATTTTTTGTGATAGGAGCGGCAAATAGTAGTTAATGTGGCAGGCGCATAAAAGTGGGCTTTTTAGGCGAGGAGTTTGTTATCAGAAGGAGCAGCCGGTCTGACGTAGGTAAACCAAAGGCACAGTCGTATGCAAGCCGAAGACATAGCTGACGGTGAGCCGCAGGCAAGCCGACTGTCCTAAAAAGACTTTATATCGCAGTTTTGATGCGCACTCTGAACTGCGCATCAAAACTGTGGTATAAAGTCTTTTTTAGGGAAGCTGTGAAGATCAGCCATATAATGTGGCACTTTATGGAATGAGAGTAGGTGTCAAAAAGCGACTTTTTCATTCCTATGCCGGAATAAATCACGAACAAAATGATCAATTTGATGAAACGTGTGGACCGCGTGGTACCAGGGCTTTTTCTAAGGAGTACTACACAAAATGTGTAGTGATGAATCAAAATCGGTAGTGCTAAATCCAATTTTCGGCAGTGAAGGCTAAAATACATTAAAAATAAATTCAATAAGAAGATATATAAAATATAAGAAATTGAAGTGGAAATTATACATTAAGCATACATTTTTTATAATATTCCATCATATGTCAGCTATCAGCTGGTTGCGTCATTGATGTAACAAGCCGTCAAAGTTGCATATTCTCTCCGGTAGAGGCATTATATCTTGAACTAAAATTATGCGGTAAAATTTAAAAGGAACACGAATCCGTCTAAAATAGAAATTTTAAGGATAATGAGTTTGCATGATAACAAACGAAAAAGAGATCACTAAAATAATGGAAACTGACTAGAATCTATATAATATATGTACTTTTACAGACGATCTGACTATGATATACAATAAAAAATTGGTTAAACATCCACTGCAGGATCACCCTGGGAGCGCCTCCCATCCAGGAAAATGGCCTTGGCATATTTCTGGCACGCAGGTATGGCTTCGGAGTTACGAACCAGTGAAGGCTTCGCCTCTCCGACAGCACCGAGCACAAGGACAATCATTTTAGTCGAATATTCTTTGAACAATCAAACGTTGGCAGGCCTCGAGTGTTCAACAGAGACTATTGGCGAAAAATTGTGGCTCCAGTAAATTCGGCACTTCTCGTTCTCGACAATTGACTTTCTTTCCCTCGGAGTGTTCGGAAGGGCAGGGTCATAGCCAACACTGTGAGAGCGATAAAGTTGATAGCAAAGCACGTTTAGGGCCGCATTGTGCCTGTGGATATAAATCCTGCCCGGGTGAGTGGGATACCCAGATAGTACATTTCAGATGTGATCACAGTGTGCATGACACGCCTTGCACCTTCTTGACGCAAAATGCGGCTACGGTATGCTAAGGTGGAAATGTCACTGTCTTGGCACGCGAAAATGAAACCCCTGTACCTGAATTAAGTCTAGATGATTTGATGAAAGCAAACGTTAACTCCATCGACAAGGACTGATCTTTTACATTCCTGTCAACATTCTAAAAAATAATTTGATTTTAATTAATAAACTGTTATTTTGAATTTCATTAAAGTTAAGTTCTAAATTTCAACTCATTAGTATATAATTGATTCGTTTACTCGTCAGGGAGTTCGTTCGTCAATGGCATAGAGTTTCAACTCCTTCAATATGGAGAACCAACGCCAGACAACGCTGGAAGTTCGCAGGTTTCTTTTATGAATTCAAGTTTAAATTTGTTTCGCGCTGAATTGACCACCGTTCTGTCGCGTATTTTGGTGTTAGAATTTGGATTCTACTAACCTGTAGCGGTTGAATCCTCAACTTTGGAAATTTTGCATTTTATTTGAATTTAATGATAGTTTATAGTAGCAAATTTTGTGAGGAACTCTAATGGACATCGGAAGGACTTGTGATTCTGGTGCAGTGAAAAAGTGAACTGAAATACTTTCGCGGACTTTTGAAAATTTTCTGTTTCAAATTTTAATTTATTTTTGAGTTTGGAACTTTGACTTTAAAATTTCTACGTTCGAAGTTTGTAGACATTTTTAAGATCTTCATAATCTCCGAATGCGAATGAATGATATAATTAATTTATTGCGTGATATTAAAGAAAGAACTTTTGTAAACTCTCGAGTACCTGAAAACTGAAAAACAAGAATTTACGGATACTTTGAGCAAATTTCGTCGAATAAGCGCGGGACTGCAGAAACTTTCGAGGGAGCTGAGCGGGATCCAGGACCAAGGAGGGACGTTCATCAACGTTTTTCTCTTATTCTTTTCCTTACTACCGATTGGATTTATCAGCTTAGTTTAAGAAGGAACCACGCACCAAATGTATGGGAAAATGGCTTTCAGTGGATTTGGCTGAAACTTGGTAAATATGTAGATCGTAAGGGCCTAGTGAGAGATCCAGAAGAAAAAGTTGAGAAAAATGGCCAATTCTTGCGCTAAACGGCGCTAAGTGCTCAATCTCGTGAAAACAATGAATCCCCATATATGCTGAAAGGGGAAAAACGAAGGCAGAGCGAGGTCAGTACTAAATGCGAGTTTGATAATGATATATGTTGCGCGCATCCCAAAACTGCTGAAGGCTAAGCGCTCAAGATTTGAATTTAATAAAAGGTCACTGCTATAACGTCGAAAACGGTGCCGCGGTGAGATCAATATCAAATGAGGGTAATATTACAATGATATACATCGCGCGCTGGTCTAATCGACCGATCGCTAAGCGCTCGAGATGTAGTCTCAAATTCAAAACATGCTTCCGTGAGCGCAGATAAGGTGCCAACGTCAGGTTGAAACAAAGCGCGGTCATTTAATATATATATATATATATATCGCGTGCTTCTTAAAATATCCGAACGCTAAGCGCTTAAGATTTTAATTTAATAAAACGTCACTGCTATAACGTCGAAAACGGTGCCGCGATGAGATCAATATCAAATGACCTCGGAATTGTTATTAACAATTGGAAAACAGGAATTCGTTTAAATTATCATTAGAAACATTAAGTATGGTTTTTAGTTCTCAACAAGTGCTGTGTGGCTTGTGTCTGATCTAATAAACATGATTACTATCTAAATTGTAATAGCCATTGATAAGAATTAAATTCCTTAGGTGAACTTTCAAACAGCAGGTATTATAAAAAGACTTAGGGGGTAGGAAGTATCCACGTTCAGAGAGGGTGCTCTGTAGCTTACAGAAAATCAAATGAAGATTATTAACGTATTAATTGTTAATAAAGATTGATAAGAACTTAGTTCTTTATGTATACTTTGAAACAGTTGGAATTATAAAAAGATGCATGGGGCAGAAAACGTCCACTTTCCCCTTGTAAAAAGGTTCTTCGTGGCTTATTCTGAATGGAGTTAGATTGTGAAAAGAATTGATTGGATTTTGAATTGTATTCTTTAAACTTTTGATTTATTATGAAGATCTAGAACGTAATTCAAGCTTACTTGCAGAAAAGAGGAACCTGCTGTTGCAGTTCATTTAAATGACGATGTTTATTTTCTTATAATTATTATTAATGAATGATTTCAAATCACTGATTCATTCACTCTCACTAAAGTTGTTCAAATGATTCAAAAATTTACGGCTGTTCATAACGCAGCATTTCACTTGTTATTTTCATAGATGGCTGTAGTATTGTCATTTCCTTTGTGAAAAGACTTGAGATTGCATTAGAATTTTTCTCATGAGCTACAGAAGCAAATTTCTAATAGTTCTTTTCTTTGTTCATTGTTTAAATTACATGTATTAGTCTGATTTATTGTTCTGCATTCATTCCTCCCTTCGTCTATTTATTTAATGTTTACAGTTGAAAGCTTTAAAAATGGCTTTGAGAGTTTGAATTGACTGTTATGTGTGCGGAAGAGCCTATCAACCAAGACAGGCGGTTCGAACCGATGGAAATATTAATCCAGACAGGCAAAACATTCCAATTTTCAGACGCCTTCAACTTCGTAGACCACAACTTGAAGTTGCCGGCGATAGTAGGTTATGCCTGAATTGCAATCTATTAATTAGTAACGAAATAGAGGAGCTCCAACGTGGTCTGCGATCCAATTCCTCAGTTACATGGACATGGTGTAAGATACGTCAGGAAAAAGGATCTGATGACTTTTCTTTGCAAGATGCGTCAGGGACATTTCTAAGGAATTTCTGAAAGTAATTTTCCACTATTCCAAGCGGCAAGCTACAAGCATGGCCATTACTACAGTAAGAGAGTCTCTAATGCAGCGATTTGTGCCTGGCAACATTGGATTAACAGCGAGAACCAGAAAGGAATATGTAGAAAGACATGTGACAGCATTTGCCAATGAACTCTACAATCCACAACCAGAAATTCCCAAAGCGATTGCTATCACAGATGGCACTAATGCTCACACGCAGAAGAGCAGTAACTGTCGTGTACTGCGACAATCAGTCTGTAAGCATAAGGGACGTCACTTTGTGAAACCTGCTCTCATTGTAGCTCCAGACGGGTATATACTTAATATACAAGGACCTTATTTTTCGGACTCACGGAACAAAGACGCACAAATGCACATCAGTGAATTCGAAAAGGATGTGAAGGGCATGAGAGCATTTTTTGACATTGGCGATATTTTTATAGAAGATAGAGGATACCGAGATGCTCAACCGCTGGTAGGACGATTGGGTATTGAATCCAAGATACCGCTATTTCTCCAAGCAGGTCAGAGTCAATTGTCAACGAAAGAAGCGAACGAAGCACGGCTCATAACGAAATCGATATGGATTGTTGATTCTAGAAATGACCACTTGAAATCCATTTTTAAATTCTTTGACAAAACGATTTCGATTGATCACCTGCATAATCTCGAGGATTTCTTCTGTATTGGTGGTGCCATGATTAATAGATATCATCCTGTTATCGGAATGCAAAGTGCTACTGTAGAAGCTGCAAGGGAATACCTAGCGACAACTCGTGAGGCTAATGTCATGCAAGCACGCGCAGAAGTTGAGAATTCGCGCTACGGAAATGCAAACTGGAATCGCATGCATGAACAACAAGTCCCAGAATTTCCTCGTCGTACATTAGACGAACTACGCGACATCACGATTGGCGTTTATCAAGTTCAACTTGCACCATCTTACATTCAAGACAAGCTGCAAAGGGATGATGATGAAGAGTTTCAACGAGATACACTACTTAATGAACGTGGTTTAATCAGAATAAGAGTATATTTTCTTTCCTGAAATTTGACAAGGTATCAACTGTGGAGAGCGTTCAATAAAATCGTTGATCTAGGACCAGACAATAATGAAACAATTCTCGGCTATTACTGTACATGTCAATCAGGGGCCAGAACTCTAGGCACGTGTGCACATATCGCGAGCGTCTTATGGTTCCTAGGCTACACACGTCACCAGCAAAACGTTAAGTATCCCCAATCATCATTGCTAGATAGGATTCTAGATGCTGCCAATAAAGGTGAACAGGTAAACCCAAGTGAAGAACCACAAATCACTTAATGTATTTTATGAGTTACAAATATTTTGCTGTTCAGGTTTCAAAAAAACCTTTAGAAAACAAAAGAATTTTATACAAATTCCTGCTTTCTAAGTGTGAATAACCGTTTTGAGATCACTGGTTTTCTGGAACCATGAGGATCATCTTTCCGCAAGATGGAGATTTACCACCCCCATCATTCTCTTCTTATTTCCAATTTCGCGAAAAAAATTTTTTTAAAGAAATTCCACTTTTTCAATTGTTAATAACAATTTCGAGGTCACTGTTCTTTTATTGTTTCCCCGGACCATTAAAATAATCCCCCGAGGGATTGGTGCAATGTGCTATAGCTATATATACTACACTGTTCTCGCGATATACATCTCCTTGACGTAAAGCCTTCCAGGAATTTTCGCTAATGGCCTGGGGCCAGGGGGACGAGGGAGATGAGCTGCGAGATCAGCGGAGTTACGCAGTACGGTAGCTACAAAGCGGACAGTGCGCGGGTACTCGCGTGCATGTTTCGCCTAATAGTATGTATTCCTACTAGAAATAGTTCATACGACCCTGATTTGTTCACGTTTGAGAGACTCGCGAGTTACACCAAGGCCATTCAGGCCAAGCCCGAAACCGGCTATAACTCGCGAAAAAAGTGTATTGGCATACAGGCAATTGGAAATACCATAGTATTTCTGCCCTCGCAGCAGTTTTTTTTCAAGCGAATTAATATTTTGAGCGTTTAGCGTTCGGTTGTTTTAAGAAGCGCGCGATATATATCTTTAAAATAACCGCGCTTCCTTTCGACCGGACGTTGTCACCTTATCTGCGCTCACGGAAGCATGTTTTGAATTTGAGACTACATCTCGAGCGCTTAGCACCGTTTTCAACGTTATAGCAGTGACGTCTTATTAAATGAAAATCTTACGCGCTTAGCGTTCGGCTGTTTTGAGAAGCGCGCGATATATATCTTAGAAATAATCGCGCTTTGTTTTGACCTGACGTTGGCCTCTTATCTGCGCTCACGGAAGCATATTTTGAATTTTAGACTACATCTCGAGCGCTTAGCGTTCGGTCAGTTAGACCAGCGCGCGACGTATGTCATTGTAAGATTAACCTCATTTGATATTGACCTCACTGGGGCACCGTTTTTAACGATATAGCAGTAACGTTTTATTAAATTCGGATCTTGAGCGCTTAGCGTTCGACAGTTTTGGGATGCGCGCAACATACATCCTTATCAAACTCGCATTTGGTCGTGACCTCGCTCTGCCGACGTCTCTTCCCTTCCAGCATATATGAGGATTCATTTTTTTCACGAAATTGAGCGCTTAGTGCCGTATGGCGCAATAACTGTCCATTTTTCTTTTTTTTTGGGATCTTTCATTAGGCCCCTATAATCTATATATTTACCAAGTTTCAGCCAAATCCACCGAAAGCCATTTTCCCATACATTTGGTGCGGGGTCCTTTGGGGAAAGAGAGAGAGGCGCATCGAGGGACTACGGAGTTGGCGAAGAAGAAGACGAGGAGAGAAAGAGAGAAAATACTGAAAATTTTGAGTGAAAAAGCCGCAGTCGACGTTACGATTTTCCTCAGGTTTCTGTGGGAGAAGAGGATAAGCACTTAGAGAAACAGGACAGGAAGTGAGAATTTGGAAGAGAAAGAAGGAGAAAACTAAATAGGGCTAGTGAAGTGAGTGCAAGTGAAAAGTGAGGATGAGAAAATAGTAGTCAAAAGTGTGATTAAAATTTAATTCTCAATTTTTTAAATTTCAAAAAATAGACCAACCATCGAGAAATTCTAATTAGTAAGTCGATTCACCATTTTGTTAATGTAAAGTGATTTCTCTCGGTATTTAAAATGAATAGGTTTGTAGTTTGAGATTTGTTTGTGATTATTAAAATTAATTTGCGGCTGAATCATGGAAGGTGATAATTATGAGAACGGGGTAGGAAAT
>JAUMHM010000083.1:52498779-52513295 GCA_032362435.1 Melikaiella ostensackeni
GCTTTATTACAAGCTTCTACGATAATTAGAAGCTGAGAACGTGACTCTGTTTATTATTGTTTATAGCAGAATAAGTTGTTATATTATCTCAAAGTAGCTGATGCCAATTTTTTACAGAAGACTTACACTATTGACGTACTAATTAGGAGAACACCTCATTTTGAAGTACTTAAAATATGGCACGTCAAAGTATGTGCACGGGAAAATGCGTTTAGCTTGGTAAATATAAACATTTGAATAAAATTTTCTCCATTAATGTTGGAGTAGACCTATGAAGGAGTATCTTTTTTCTCTTGAAAATTTTTGAACGAATGACTTACTGTAATGAAAAACAGCTTTTTATTCTTCTGGTATTTCTTTAATCGATGTTTTCTCTGAGTGTATCAATTTTATCAAAAAATGTTATGATAATGAACATATGCATATCTGGGAGTAGTCAAAATTTGTTTGAAATTTTTTGCTGTGAAGTCAATACTTTTCTTATTCCAAAACTTCATCTCATCGGGTGGACCGTGCACTTTAACGCTGCCTGTCAGGTGTTTCTGCTCCACTTTTTTAATTGCCTTTTTGCATATCGTTACCTGTATGCATAAACAATACATAGGAATTGATTCCAAGAGTTTACCTGTGACAAGATTTTACTTCAATTTTTGGCGACTTTGGCGCCAACTGTCAGCACTTTCTGCTCCAGATAATCGATTGCCAATGCACAGGTGCATTTCTAACGTCATCTCCTACATCTATACGAATTTTCGTGCTTGTACTAATCACGTTACTTAGCTCTAAAAATTGACAGCTTTCCCGGCTCGCCACCGCTCACCTGCTCCTGTCAGCCCTGGCAGTTAAGCATATTCAGGTTCGTCATCATAAGTCGAACCTTTCAGGTGAAAATTGTCCTTGTACCTATCACGTTGCCATTTATGTTGTGGGCTTACGGTCTAATACTTTTGATTTTTGTTCACAAAAACGCAAATATCTCCCACACTCCAATCGACAAAGTGGACCCTTTCCTTGCGGAACGTCACACGTATTTTGGACCCATATTTTTAGAAGGAAATGGCAGTAAAATAATGTCAACTAAAAATTGTAATAAGTTAAACATTAATTTCTTATAAAAATTTAATAAACAAATGCGTAATTACTTTTTCCAATAGATTTCGTTTTTCAGCAGAATCAACTGCTTATATGTTCACAAAGCTTCTGTTGTGATACTTCCAGTGACACAAAATTGTGTATTAATTAAATAAATTTAATGAACAACTAGATAATTTGGCCGATTTTCAGTAGAAAGATTTTTTTTTAGCACAATGCCTCTTGTAGTGATACTTTGCAATGAGATAACAATTATGTATTGTTTGAACGAATTCGATGAACAAATGCATCACTTGGCCGGTTTTCAGTATACAGGGTGTCCTAGGCTCAAGTGTACGGACTTATATTGCTGTATAGAAGAAAATAAAATAAATCGAAAGTTCCTTCTGCAAAAATTGGTTGAAAATTTAGTTTTTGTTTTATAAAATATTTAAGCTGGACCAATCAGGAGTGCGGTGTAATCAGTGGCGTGTGCGTGAGCGGTAGTCCAACGCTATGTTAGTGTCAGCCGGCTCTCCCGTCCGCATCTCCACCGCGGCGCTCGCTCACATGGATGACACGGCGCGCCGCATAGTGGGACGGAATCGCAAAAATCTGTCGAAATTATGAAGGTGATTTTCGATTTTTATAAAACTTGGTATACTAAGGTTTTCGAGGTCACTTATTACAAATCTGAATTCGAAATTTCAAAAAATAGCTGATCCATTATTGCGAACGAGTATGATGAAAAATTATTCCTTTTTTAAAACTTCGTATCAAGGGTTATCAAGGTTGCGTATTACAAATGTAAAGTCAAAATTTCAACAACAAAGAATGACTGATCGAAGATAGCGGACGAGTATGCTAAAAAATTATTGGAGGTTTATGAAACTTAAATTTTGTTTTTCAGCTTAACTTCGGCACTATTTATTGCTTTGAAATAAAACGGGAGATTAGCACGCCAAAGCGCTCTTGCGCCACGATGATAAAAATTTAAATAATCGGGTAAGCAATCTTTAAAATAGCGTACTGAACGAAATAATTTCAGACCAGCTCAATCCTAATAAATTGTTAAGGTAAAAGGGCAGGGTTCGCGCTTTATTAATTTGAACGCAAAACTTCTATAGCATTGGTTTTTTCGATTCGATCAGCCCGAGCGTCGAATTCGAAAATCTGATATTCAACACGCGCCACGTCGGATTGGACAGTCATCGAATGTTGAAAATCCGATATTCGATGTGCCTTAGATCGAATAGGTTGTTTTTTTTAATTCAATGGGCAATATCCGCATGTTTCTGGTTAAAACGAAATAAAGTATAAGTCGCTTATCACTTCAAATGCTAATGTGCTAAAAACTGTCAAATTTGAAAAATTACGTGAAAATTTGTTTTTCATAGTAATTTTCTAGAACTACCATGTGAATAAAAGATGAACCATTATCAACATTTGACGGGTGGCCGATCGAATCAAAAAATTCGATCCAACGAATCAAATTGTTTTGCACACCTCTGAAGACAATATAGAACAAAAATGGCGGCACCGGAAACATAGCTGCGAAAATCCGGGTATTATTAAGTCAAAATCAAGGAAATTATAGCAATTTGGAGATCCTAAAGTGATTATGATTTACTCTGAATAAATACAAAATCGCACTGACTCTAAATTCTATGGAATCTGGCCACGAAAATTCCGTGTCGGACCAGGTGCTCTGCGATTTTGAAGATACTTTAAGAGTTAATTAGATCTCACATCATACACACTGCTCAAATCAGAGAAGCTATTATACTTCAAATGTTAGAAATAATAATCCAGTGAATAATATGAAGAATATGCATAAGATGCTAGACCGGACATCCTACATATTGATTTCCTCAATCTTATTTGCCAGTAAAACATTACACTTTTGTAAATCAATAGTCCAATTAAACATACATGATCTTTGAAGGGATCGCCGTCTCTACTGTTCCGGCCCCAACATGAAGCTGCTACTTCTGTTACCAGTTTCACTGTCCTTTCAACGCTTTGCGTATGGCATGGGAAACTGGAAAACTGAGACAAAACTGTAACCGAGTTACAGATTTTTCAACCTCTTCGGACTTTTTTGGTCACCATCTGCCTCCTTTTTTGTTGCGTTGCTTTGACAGATTGATCTGATTCTTGTTTTGCTGTCAGGATTCTTCTGCATGCTAGCCGTCTAATCCGCTGTCTTTCATCTGTTAACATGCTCAGAAGTAGATTTTCAGGATGAGAGTGATACGTGTTGCGTTTAATAATATGATCAATTACAGCCTTCAATTCGCTAGGCAAATATCTGGAAAGCGAGTCCTTTTTCCAAACTTGTCGAGCTCCATTTGTGATAGATGGCTTAGTTTTAATTGCTAACCATGTTGGTACGTTCACTTTTAAAAGAGAAGTAACCAGTTCAACAGAGTTTCGAGGATTCGGATTGGATATATAATCACGTATTGACTTATTGCAGGTGTTCAACCACCGGAAGTGATTAAGATTTCCTGGTTCCATGTTAGCTTAATCCTCAGGAGAGACGCCACTTATGATCGCTTTACTTATTCGGTACATATATTTTTTATCTATAGAAGAATCTATCTGTTTAGAATCCCTTCATGAACCTCCGGAATTTCAGCATCAATTCCTTGAAACATTATAACAGGGCGTTTTTCATAAGTTGCAATGGCCTGGGCAACAAGACAATAGAAAACTTTTAGTCCTGAAGTCAGTCCGCCCAGATATTTAATTAAATGTCGAAATATAAGCTCACTGGCATGGAGTAAACACACACACGACTGAACTTCCTTGTCCTTCTTCACCTCAATTACACGAAGTATCCCACCCTTACAACCTGTGTTCACTGCGGTACCATCACAGCCTACTGTCCGTAAAAAGTCGCACGTTATAGTTTTATCATCTAGGTAATTGATAATAATATCTGCAATTTCACGAGCTGAGCTTCAATTTGGTGTTGTGTGACCAAGGTATTCGTCACCTGGCTGTTTGACCAATGAAATATGCTCCTCTTTTATAGATTTCCTGTGAAGCTTGTCACCTATTTTTTCTTGGGCCAAAGTATTATTTTTGCGACCATTAAAGTAGAGCCCGGGAAGTTCAGCTGCAGTGGATTTATTTTGCAGCTTTTCTCTACGTTTTTTCTTCTATCTTTTTAGTTTATTTTTGCACACGATTTCGGTACAGTTTTCTGACGTCATGATGCCATAATCTGCTGAAACTGACGTAGCCAAAGCTGCAGCCGCTCTGTCCGGAATTCTATAGCGATCAGCTGCTACGGCAGTTAGATAAAATTCATGTCTATTCTGAGATTTTTAGATGGTTTTGACTGCTGTTTTAGGGGGCTCATTTTCACCTGATGAACGGACAGATCGTTTGTTAGATTCACGGACAGGAGGAAAATTATCTGATTTTTCAAGTGACTCCTTCGTCAAGTTAAAGACTGCTCCTGTCTGTAAATAAGCTTCTTGTTTCGTCTTTCTATCAAGTCTCTTTTTTAGTTTTGCCGAATATGATTGATCAATGGAACTTATGGCCATGACCCGGGTACTTCTTTGGTCTATCAGAAAAGCTCGTTCATTAGATGAGACTTTTTTAGAGGTTTTGCAATCACAGCTGGAAATTCCGAGTATTTACAAGCTGATATATCGAAAGGCATTTTCATTTGTTATTCTGAATTTTTTGACTGATTTTGATAACTAAAAAAATTATTTTTCCCCCCTCTTTCCCTATAATTTCTCATTAGGTTTTTGTACTTATTATGACCTTTTGTGATTTTGTTTATCTCTCCCTTTTTCGTCAAGGACGGTATAGAGGCGAATTGTCAGAGATCAAGAAATTCGATGACAAAGTCATTGATCACATCGGCAGAAAAAGAATCGAAACCATTGTGCAGGACCTTTCTTTTGTTATATTTTTCTAGATAAGCTTAATACACGTCTTCATGCGTACGAAGAACCCGAAAGCCCAATTCTTGAGGATTATCGAATACCGGATCCTTGGTATCGTTACGTGTATTAATTTTTTTCTTTTTACCCATTTTCGAAAATTTACCTTCCAACGAAACTGATTTTCAAGAGCGTTGTTCGTGAGCAAGTAATCTGCATCAGGATAAAACTTCAGTGGCAAGACCGTTCACGACTCTGTGAGCATGCGCGAAATACCTGGATGTGCGCGCATACGCCTTTCAATTGTTCCCTCTCCTCACTACTAGCCACCACTCCGGCTGAATGAGTTATTGTTACCTTTCGCATATTCTTAAAGTCGATGGGTCTAATTGATAAGGTCCTACCTCGAAACGTGCATATTGAAAGGAGAGGCCCTCGGAGAGGGCGCTGCTGCTCCCAATGCAAGTTATATGGGATTTTGTAGCTTCCCAAATTTGCCACCCGAGTATGGACATTTCAAGATGCACGTTCCGAGATAGAACCTTGTCGATTGGAAACGTCTATATTAAATAACCTGAAAGCATCTGTATAACAATGTAAGCTGTATAAAACATCTATTCTCGTAAAAAATTTTGTCTTTTCCCCTATTTATGGAATTTTTTTCGAAAACTTACACTCTAATAAAAGAATATTTAAGAACAAAAAAGATGTGATTCATTGAGATCTACCAGTTTTGCTTAAAAAGAACTTCTTCTTGAACCTGATATACTGTCTCAATGGGATGTATGCCTCTAGGTTACTTACTCTTTAAAAAGCCATAAATGTGCTTTATAAGTCCTGTAAGTTTCATTTTGGGACCGCCAGTGGGTAATGATAAAAAAAATAAATCGTAAGGTCCTGCATGACGAAGCGATACTGCGTGGCACAGCGCAGTCTGTGACTTTTCAGACGTATATATACAAGGAATGTGAGTATGGAATACAAGAACGCATTATTTGGTGCGACGAACCTTGCACGTTTTCCGCATTTTACTCTGGTTTTCAAATACGAGTTCTATATTAAAGTCTTCGGAATGACAAAAAAGGTTTATCATTACTGCACAACTGCACATTGAAAACGGCATTGTGATGGTGTTGGTAGCATTCTTAAAACGGCGGTTGCTAAAACAAATCTTTAGTGCCCGTACTACTGCTAAAGAAATGTACGACTGGACTAAAACAGTTCCGAAGACATTCATGTTGACGTCTACAATAACGATGAATACAAAGCAGAAGAAGCGCTTTCAAGCAAAAGATTTAAATTCTAGCTCAATGGAGGGTGCACGACAAATACATGCTGTATTTCGATTTCGAGGACAAAAGTAATGACAAAGCTTTTTTCTAATTCCGAGAACATGAATATAGTACCCGTATTTGAGAACCGGAGTGAAATGCATAAAACGTCCAAGGTTAGTCGTACCAAAAAAGTTTTGACGTGTCTGAAAATTCACAGACTGCGCTACGCCACACAGTAGCCGCGTCGCTTCGTCGTGCAGGAGCTTACGATTTATTTTTTTCTCATTAACTACTGGCGGTACCAAGGTGAAACTTACAAGAATTGTGAAGCACATTTATGGCTTCTTTTGACAAAAAATTTAAAAAATTAAAGAACACGTGTCTTTAAAAACGTGATTTTAGTTTTTTTAGTTTTTAAGAAAATGTCAACATTTTTGTTTTCTTTACGGAAATTTCTGCATTTGTAAGTACATGTCGTTACAAACAATTTCAAAACTAGAAAAGTTAAATCGGTTAATTAAAACCAAAGATATGAAATTTTCAAACAAAAATTATCAAAAAATTTCAAAGCGTCATGTCTCACATTTTCTCGAATTTTTAAAAACCACTTGAATGAATTTTTCTTGACTAATATAGGACTGGTATATGCAGAGCAACAGCTCAATTTCATTCCAAAAGGAAAATTCTTGTTATCACTTGACATGGACTCCACCTTCTGCAAGATTCTCATCCCATCTGTCTTCCTAACCCTCCGCAATCGTCGAATGAAACATCGGTAAGAAAACTCTATTTACCCTCTCCAGCATTCCATACTTTTTGAAGATTGTCTCAAATGACTCTATCGTTCCCTGCGCTTTGGTGTCCAGTGTCTAGTTGGTATCAAAAATGTATAAGGAGTCAGGTTATCGATGGCTACCAATAGGTGGCTTCTTCCGCGACGACTCCACACAAAACGTCCTAACTGGTCGGCATGAATGCTTTCGAAAGATCTCTGATTGGGCAGAATCGGATGTAGTTCTCCAGGTTTCTTTCCACTTGGACATTTGGCTAACACGCAATCTGGACACAGATATGTGCCTCAGAATATATCTCTCCATTCCAGAAAACCAGTAGTATCTTTTAATTTCGCATATAGTTCGGTCTACTGCAAAATATCTCCGGAGGTCGTGATATCGTACTACGATTAACTTGTGCATTGGGGAGAAGCGAGTTTCGTTGCTTTTTAAGCCTTCGTGCAGCTCTTCGCTAGTATCTCAGTTACTTCTGTTGATACTACCCAGCACTCACCACGTAGAGGTAACTACACATCGAGTACCATCCTTACGATCCCACTGCCTTAGGAGAAACACATAATTAAAGTGGTTTGAAATCGGATTTGGTATCAAAAACTGGATTAAGCTACCTTTCCAACAGCCTAACTCGAATTAAACCATCTGGATCTTGCATTCCGAAGACACGCTTTGGTGCCTCCTTCGCCCATTTCACGTTTCTCTCTACTGCCTGATTGTGACTAGCGTTGGGTCTTTCGCTCGTCTCAGAACGCGGGGTCTTTGAAAACTTGAAAAGTCTTGAGAACTGAGAAGTACCGAGAAGTATGGAGAACTTGAGCGACGAAAGCTCTTTTCCTTCCCATTGTTAGAGAATTCTAATTAAACAAAGAAATTGATACAGCTAATTAAATTTTTGTCATAACTAGGAAGGAAACTCGCAATCCGTCAGCTAGTTTGCATATTTTAAATAAAAATTTAATTGATAACTTTGACTCTTCATTATATGTGGGCGTCTGCATGAAAAGGGCCCTTATGGCCGGTTCTAGTTTAGGAGATATATTTGCGTTTTACTTAGTCAGGGTCAAAGTTATTATTTTCGAAATTGAGTAGGAGGTGATACTGGGACCTGCACTGAATCTGTTGGTACTATGCTCATGTCCCGAAAGCAACCGGAAATGGATATATTTCATGTTCGAAGGAAAATTATAACATGTACGCTTGTGGCACTCGCCAACTTTAGATGCGTTTGGTTCAGACAGCGGTTTCTCGCAGTTCCAACTTCACAAATGCCCCAGTAACTCGTTTTTCAAACTTGGGCTTAAAAATGCGGGGAATTTATCCGGCTATATGACCCTATACGTAAATCCATACCGGCCATAAATGCCCTTTTCATGCGGACGCCCACATGTTGTGTTTAAAAAATTTAATTCTTTTATTAGTACTGATTATTACTGATGATTCAAATTTGAATCAACTTATTTTATAAAATGCATGAAAAATTATATATTTCCAGTTAATTTCTTTAATATAGTCACAGTACGTGCAAAACTTAAATTTTAAAATTAGTTGATTACTAATTTAAAAATTTCAATACGAATAGCTATCAAGCGATTATAAAAATAAATAATAGATAAATTAAACAATATTTAACAGCAATACAATTGCAAGAATTGATTCACTATGTAACACTGTATTATTACCTTTGAAATTACAATTCTTTGCAGTAATAACTTCTTCTAACGTCAGTAAAAGAACATAAAACAAAATGAACTTAATGTTTCTAATTTCTATACTGCTTCGAACTTTCAATTTTATACAATTAATTCCTGGTTTTTCTACAGTAACGTTAGTAAGGTAACATTCTTCGTAGACGATTAACTTCTTTTGACTGAAAGAATGTGTCTAGTTGTTACAAAAACTCTCTCCAATGAAATGCATGAAAAATTATATATTTTGATTAATCTCTTTTAATATAGTCGCAGGAGCTACAAAAATTAATTCTTTTATGAATTAATTATTAATTTTACTATTACTGATAGCTATCACGTGAATATAAAATCAAAAGATGGATAAATTGAAAAATATTTCACAGCAATACAATTGTAAGAATAGGTTCATTATGATACGTGTATTTTCACCTTTCAAATTACAACTTTTTGCAGTCAAAAACATGAGTAACGTCTTCTAACCATTCAAGTACAAAATATATTGTTCGGGTGATCGTCCTCCTAATACACGAATATCATACCACTCGAGATGTAATAGAACCTCACGCATGCAATTCATAAGACAACTTTTTCTTTAATACAGAAAAGAGAAAAGTTTCTGCTTGGTCTCTAACTTCATTACCATTGGAGAGAGTTTTTTCAACTTCTTGGCATTTCTCAGTTCTCAAGACTTCTCAAAGACCCCGCGTTCTGAGTCGAGCGAAAGGCCCAACGCTAATTGTGACAAGGCATTTGGAGGTAATCTTAAATTTTTTGCACAGGCTTAAGATTTCCGCTGTAGATTTCATTCGGGTTATTGTTTGAGAAGATTTTTGTGATTGGTGGTTCGAAGGTTTGGGTACCTTGCCAATCGATTATTCCAGTGTAATCATCAGCATCAAAAATTATTGTAGGTATTAAAAAATTTCTGAACAGTTTTCTGTTTCGATGACTTCTCTTGTTTTCGACAGCAAGTACTCGGGTGACTGCTGTTTGGCATACTGGTGTTTTCTCATCCATAAGCGTAGCCAACAAGAGATTTTCAGGCTGCGCACCGTAACCATTATTTTGGATAACAGGCTTTACGTTGTTTGTATGTGTGATCCAAATAACGTAGCCTGACTGTAAGTTGCCAGAGATTCTTTGGTGCATCTGCGATCTTGTTGTGTTGAGAAGAGAGGAGAGAGAGAGAATACAAGTCCGGCATTTTTAAATTTTTTTATTTCGCCGCTAGGGATCAGAAAACTCCTAGCGTCAATAAAAAATTTGAGTACACAGATCCGGAATTTTTATTTTATTTTACCACTAGGTGTTAGGAAACTCCTAGCAGCAAAAAAATGGTGTATAAAGATCCGGTAAATTTTCTTCAATTTTGCCGCTAAGTGTTAGAAAACTCCTAGCGGCAAAATTGAAAGAAAAAGAAATTTTGCTGGACGTGTATACTCAATTTCTTTTTATTTTGCCGCTAGAAGTTTCCTACACTTTTTAAAGCTTTTTTTAGAATTTCTCTCCCCTCCCTCTCTAACCGGACCTTTTAAATTCTTAAGGGTCCGGGTCCAGACCCGAACCCTTCAAATCCTTAAGATTCCGGGTCCGGACCGGACCGGACCCTTGCGGAACCATTTAGATTCCCAGACCTTCTAAAATTTAGGGGTTCCAATCCCTGCATAAAAAGGAAACTCCTCTTCTGCCTCTTTTTTTAAAGTGGCACTCAAATAAGATGGAGACTGGTGAAGTTTTAATTTAAAAAAATAAAAGGAGTGAAAAGTAACTGTCGCGTATTTCGGCTTCATGGAGGCGGAAGAAGAAGCAGATATGTTGCGGAACGAAGCGATTGCTTTAAAACTTTTGAGTTTTTGTATATTGTTAAGTTCTTCATCGTTATCAGCATAAAATATAATTCTTTTGTTGATGAAGAACTGTGGTTCGTGGGTGGAATCGTGAGTCTCTGTTTTGTCTAACTTTTTGATTGGTTTTTCAGTTTCATACAGGGATAGTTCATTGTCTGCACGTTGGGATGTAACAATTTTATTACTGTTGATTTTCAGTTCAATCGGGAAATCGGGTTTGGTGCATTTTTGTTTGGTAGTACACAGTAAGTTAGTGCCGCGAGATGACTGACCACCTCCGGATCCGGTAGTAATTTTATTATTATTATTACGGTGATAAGCACCGACTTGCACCTTTCCGCGTGACAATTCATCTGAAGGATCTTTTCTGGTTTTCCACCCCCGATCAAGAGTATTCACATTTGGATTCCCGTGGGCAGCATCGCTTTTTGCGGTGCGCCCTCCAGCCGATCTTTGGATTCCTAGACCTGTCAGGTCTAACATGCTTTTACATCCGCCGTTGCGATTTCCAACTGGGTGTTCTGGTTGGTTCTACTTTGAATTTCCAGCCCCGTACAAGTTATCACCTTTTGGTTTCTCACAACTCGTGGAACTATTCCGAGTATCCTGTGCACTGTAGCCTTTGCCTGTCGGCCTTGAGTGGCTTCCAGTTTCATTATCAAACCGTGATTTCAGCGGATCGCTCGATCGACTCGTGCATCTCGCGTAATAATAATCGTTCCGGTTTAAACCGCCTGTTTGATTGAAAGTTTCGAGAACATGTAAAAGGTCCGAATAATTTTCGGCCTTGCGCATAAGAATGGAATTCTTTACTTCTTCAATAAAATGTCTAGAGTGCTGCTGAACTACATCCAATTCAGGAGATGGGGGATTAAATCTTTAGCACTAGAAATCATTTCAACCGGGTGTTCAACCATGGTCGATTTTCTTCGGTTATCTCGAAATCCATACTCTAAGAAATTTGCTATTTTTCTGCGAAAATTTCCATTCCAGAAGCGCTTACTGGACTTTTTTGAAAATAATTCAATATTTTTCCTCTCTTTTTTGATTAAGCTCCAATACTCTTGAGCTATCCCCGTTAAACTTAACACTGTAATGTTATCATGTATTGAAATTGAAAACACTTTGTAGTGGAGTACGAATTTTGACTTTAAAATTTACCATTAATCGCGAGCGAGGTACGAATGAGACTTGTGTCTCAATTTGGCTTTTTCACGAACTCTCTCAATGATAGTTAATACCAGACCGAGAAAAAAAAGTTTGGAAACCCGAATCAGTAATAGTATTAATTTAGAGGAGTAATGCGCGTTAGGCTTAGTTTCTCCAAAATTGTGACAAAGGCGTCCGGAATGAGAGTCGAACCTGAACTGAAAAGAGAAAACGGGATGCCGCCCAGCCGACCGAACGAGTCACCACACTAACACCACTATTGCTTAACACCAACGGTCGAAAAGGTTCGAGCAACAGACCGTAAGAAAAGTGAACGCGCGGAACAATAACGCCAGGGAAAAACACCCAAATACCGTAAACCTCATTAGGAATAGTAAACTTTTTCCTGTTTAACAAAGCTCTGTTTTCAACAATAAATAATACTTTAAAAATAACACGAGATTTTTTTCTGATACATTTGACGACTTTCTGCAAATGAAAATTCGCTACAAAAAAATTGGATGTCTCTAGAAAATAAAAAATGTAAATACAGTAAATTTGTGAGTTGTGTGTTTAAAAAAAAATATTATTTCAAATTCCTGGAAACTTCTGAAATGACAAAAAAAAACACCAAAAAAAAATAAGGGAATTGAAAAAATAAAAAACAGACAAACTCAAAATTGAGCATGCTACCTAAAACACTACACACAAAAAGTTTTCTACAATTTTTGCACTCAAAGAATGAATTTAAAAAATTTTAAATTTTCGAAAGTTTTAAAAACTTCCCAGCACCACCAAAAGATTTTAAAAAATGGAAAAACTCCCAGTGAGTTTCTTTCACTAAAAGGAGAAAATTGGAGAGGTAACGTTTTGGAAAATTGAATTTTTAATTTCAAAGTGCCACCCTAATATGACAATGTGGAAAACATTTTTCCTTTCCGTTTTCGACTTGCTTAGACTTGTCAATTTATTCTAGTGTACGATAAGTAGAAAACCCTCTTTGTCCAAAATATCTTTGTAAGCTGAGCTAGTTGAATATAATTTTTTTTAAGTACACAAACGTCTGTATTCTGGAAATGTGCTGCATTTACACTTTTTATTCTCTAGGCATGTCAAATTTTGTTAGGGAATTTTTATCAACAAAAAGTCTTCAATATATCGGAAACGTCTTTTTTGATGCAGTGTATAAAAATGAATCTTTGGGAAGACTGTTCTAGCCTCCCGAAACAATAAAAAAATTAATATCTGTGAAGATAACTATAAAAATTATGAAAATAGTAATTTTCTCAGAAACAACTGAATAAACTTCCCTGCCTCATTATCAAACTTATGTTTTATCATTCTGCTCCGTGCATGAAACATAAAAAAATTACCGCTTCGAAAATAAAATCCCGTTCATTGCCCACACCAATAAATTTCCCATATACTTCCCACTTTTTACACATTGCCCGCACGCTGAACACCCTGCGGGAGTGACACTCTCCGTGGCGAAGACGGAATTCCTTTTGGCGATGGGGTATTCTGTCGATACAGGAGTAATCCTCTCGATAACGGGGTTCAGTTTCGAAGATGCTGAGAACTTGGGCTACACGCTTTAGGTGACCGGGATTTTGAATAAATAGACAGGCGAGCAAGGTGCACTTTAAGATTTACGCAGGTGAGTAAGGGTATCGTAAAATTGGTCCGCGTTCGCCGCTAAGAAGTTTAAGAGCGAGGATCTTCTAGTGAATGTCGCTGGAAGAGGTTTCGGGGGATTGCCTCACGCTCGCCGCTAAAAAGTTTACGACCGAAGATCTTTTTGTCGAAGTCGCTGGAGAAGGTTTCGCGTGATTGACTCACGTTCGCCACGTAAAAGTTAACAAGCGTGGAACGAACATCGAAGCCGTGCTTGCGCTGTGCGTTGACAGGAGGAATTTGATCTTTTTTTCTGAGTGGCGCAACCCATTTTTTTCAAGTCAGGTGACAGGTGAGGTTAGAATGCCCAGGCGATAAAAGAAAAAATCATGGATGTTCGCCGAATCAGATTTACAGTTATAAATATAATTTGTATCTGTAAATATAACTCAGCGAACATCATTCCAGTTAGAAAACCCATTTTAGATTTTGACTAAAATAAATTGGATAGGCTTAAAAAAGTATTGACATGATTATTATAATAATATAACATATAAGTTCACTAGCCTTTATAAAATCTTGCGACAAGCTTTTAGCTTGATTAATATAATAATGAGGATTGAAAAAATATGTAAAATGTATTGGAGTTTATTATTTGATGTTGGTTTTTGATCAGCGAAGGAAAATATCCAGTGATGTTAAGTTTTTTGAACTACTGAACTTTTCAATTTTATTTTAACAAGCTTTCGCTCCACGACGTGGAGCCTCTTCAGGTTAAACATTATCCTCTCCCCTTAGCGGAAAAACTTAAAACGACTTTTTTATGTAGTAAAAGTTTTTCACAGAAAATATAAGGTATTAGACAATATAAAGCATAACCTGTAAATTTTGTAGGTTGAATTAGAACCAACCTATTTAGATTATTCCATTTTCCCAGGGCCGAATTTATATTATGGGCCGGCGGGACCGCGGCCCGGGGCCCCCACTAAAAACTACAAATTTTTTTTAAATAAAATAAAGAAAATGTTATCATTCATTTATATTGCAATTTTATTATAATATGATAAAATATTTATGAGTTCATATTTTATTGTAAGAAGTTTAATTTATACAATACGTTGCTTTAAACTATCGATAACGTGCTAATATCAATTAGGTATTACATGTTGTGACG
>JAUMHM010000083.1:52514169-52524264 GCA_032362435.1 Melikaiella ostensackeni
ACACGGCCCAGCGACGTGCCTGGAACATTCCAGTGGAACGTTCCGAAAGTCCCAGCGGCTAGTTCCTGGAACGTTCCGTGCTATTAGGGCAGTCATATCTTAATAAAACGAAAAAACCAGCCATCGATGAAACCAGCGCTCGACTTCGCAGTACGGTGAGGGCAGCACCTCGATAGGGCAGAAAAAGTGCTTACCTATATATATCATTCTCCCACTCTAATATCCCGTACCACATCTACTTTTATAATATTTTTGGCTTTAGCCAGCCTACCTGATCGGAGCGCCATCTTTTGGATTAGTTCTACTGCCACTTCCCCTCCGGATGGTAAGAGAACATGAAAAGTGGGGCCGTTGCAGGGGGCTGACTGTACTAAGTCCAGGTATAAGGGTTCTAATTTTTTTGCAGTTCGACTCATGTACATGGCACACTTTTTTCACCTATCTCACTTACCCTGTTAAGCATGATCCAACAAACTATGGTCTCGCAACGCGCATCTAAAAAAAAGTCAACCAATCAACGAAAACGCACAACGCCATCCATTTTTACAAGAACGCCGAGCGGCAGATTTGAACTAAGTTAAACGCTAAGTGTGCGTATCATAGAATTAACTCGAAATTTCTTCTAAATAATTCTTCAATTTCAAACAGAAATGAATAAACATGTGTTTTTCGTGTATAAAGAGTAAAAAATGTACAAAATTATGACATTGAAGAATTTATCGTGTGTCTTTAAAAACATATTTTATAAAAATTCAAATTTTGTATTCTATGTGGACTGTGGATATTTGAAGGAAAAAGAAAGTTTCAGAATCGCCTAAAGTTATATTTATCATGAGTATGATTATTATAAATAAATTATAGACACTGTGGATTTTTGGAAGGAAAAAGGTAGCTGTGAAGTCGGTTGAATGATTTTTTTATTGTTTAACGTATGAGAAAGAAATCATGTGTATAAAAAGGGATTCCTGAAAGAGGGAATGTCGTCCTTAAAAATTTGGTTAAAATATGACTTCGAAACTTTACATGTACATTTTATTATTGATTACACAGTTTGTGTGTTATAAATAGAGTAACAGTAATATAATAAGTACATACAGTGCAAATATGAAAAATGCACAGTATTATATGTCTTTTTATGTTGTAAAATTGATTATACTTATCGAATGTATTTGTTAGTACTTTAAAAAATATATACACCATCCATTCACTTCAACAAATCTCGCAAATATGCATTTGTAATAAATTTACTTTTTCGACAGTCAATGAAATTGTACCACTATAAATATGGAACAAGGTATAGGTACATAGAAATCACAACTTTGAATGGAAAAATGTACAAGACTCTGTGCTTTAGATAAATAAACAAATATTTATCATTAAAGATTGCTGTATGAGAGGAACTCTGTGAAATTAGAAAGCTTTTTAAAAGTACAGGGCAGTCTCACATTTTGCGCAGTTTTGAATAGTAACCAAGATGGTGGTCGTCGTACGTCGCGCGGCTTGAATGCATTCTCGTACCCCAAGTGGCGAGACCGTAGTTTGTTGGATCATGCCTGTTAAGCATGCTTTCTATCTATGAAGCACTGGTTCGTGGCACTAGCGCCGCGCGTAGCTGATTCCCAAACTAAACCTGACTAAGCCTTCCCCTGTCGTCTCGCTCACCTTAGCTAGCGTAAAGATGCCCGCTGCATTGTCGCCTCTATACCTATCTTCCCTCTACACCTGAGGTATGTTACGTAGCCATCCCAAGCCAGGAGTCGACGGTTGCTTGCGGCATGATCTAAAAATACATGTTCTAGCCATCAGCTCTCCAATTTCGTCCCCAGTCGCACTCTACCACAGCCAGCCATCTTAGTTATCAGAGGCGTATCTAGGGAAAATTGCGCCCATGGCAAGCATTGAAAATTGTACGCCCCTGTGCAACACTTCTACCACTAATTTTTCGTTTTTTTTTGTTTGCAATTTTAGTTTAATTTTAAGGTAAACAGTTAATTTTGGTAGAATTTGAAACAATTATCTTTTCAAATATTTGAAATATTCTTAATGAAATTATAACTTTAGAATTTCGTATCACACGCTTACTCGCGCGTGCTCACTATACGTTTATATTCATTTGTTTACATTTTTGTAATCGAGGATCATTTTCTTTTTAGAAACATGTATATTATTTCAAGTCATACACTGCATAAACTTGTATGTTTATTTCATTACAACACATTATAAATTCATTATTTCATACGAATATAAGATCTGAAATGTCACTTTGTGTTCACTGAGAAGTGGTTTTTTGTGATCATCTATGTGCATGTATATACGCGAATTATAAAAACTGATATTATCATAATACACACTGTGATTACAATATTTTGCATTTATTTATTTGTGCTTTGAGACCCAAAACAAAATACTTTTTTCTTTTTAGGTAATGATACTTCATTTCATTCGCGTTAAAAGGTAAAATTCTTCAGGTACATTGAGATGTTATGCCATCCATATTTCTCCATATTTTTTCTACATTACGAGGATTAGAAGATATATATTCTTCAATATTTCATATTATCTATAGTACAAATTACATTATTTGCAAACTGATTTAATTCATTTATAAATTGTACAATTCCTTTGTCTTTTACTTGAAATCTTCGCGCATGGAATTTACTTCATTTCAAATATACTTCATTCTCGCGCACTCACTTATCCAATATGGCTGGCTGTGGTAGAGTTGCTTCCTATTGGTTAAATTTTTTTTAGTTGCGCGTGGCTAGACCATGTATTTTTAGATCATGGTGCTGGGTTTGAGTGCATGCACGCAGATATGTACGTGACGTGTGATCAGGGCGGTAGTTTCTGGTTTAACGATAGCAGAATTTTGTGATTTTGTTGTGCCGGAGCGTATACAGTGTTCCGAATTTGGATTGTATTCGTTCGTAAACAAACCTTTTTACCACTGTTTTTAGATTTGAAACAATGACAATGACTAGACTAAGGCTAGCGATGAAAAAACTACCAGTTCGGAGTACGTAGAGTTCTTCTTAAGCGATTGTTTTGCCTTTTGCAAAGAAGAGGTCATGGTAGAATTTTCGTCGTTAGACGTCGCTCATTTTGTGCTCGAAGGGAGAGAAAATCAAGATTTTGTAAGCAAAAGGAAGACACAAGCAGTGAAGGAAAGAGTGATATAGTTTAAAAATAAAAATGAACTGAGTGTGGTCGAAAGTGTCAAATTGTATGCGTACAAAGTGAGGTCCTCCTTTTAATAACATGCCACCTTATTACAAACAGATAAATCAATTTTGTCCGACGAAACAGTTAATTAAGAAATAGAAATTTATAATCCGTCCAAATAGTTTACGAGCTTCAACTACTGTCTACTGGAGACAACGTGGGTTTTCTCTGTTTTATGACGCTAGGATTTTCCGAAAGAGTCAGTGATATTGAGCTGAGCACGAACGTAAGTGACAAGAGTTAACGTTGCCGCCCGGGACGTGAGGTTGTAGGAGTAACTGGGACACTGCGAAGACACATCAAGAACGGAGCAAAATGGCGGATCTTGAGGCAGTGCTGGCCGATGTCAGCTACTTAATGGCCATGGAGAAGAGCAAATGTACACCCGCAGCCCGAGCCAGCAAGAAAATCATCTTACCTGACCCTAGGTACCCCATGAGCCAATTTTTACAAGCCATTTGCAAAATCGAATTTACAATGCGAGACCCGGTAAAACTGCCGGTACGTCCCTACTTTCATCCTTTTAGGATGATCCGGGATGATTTAGAATGATTCAAAAATCAGCTTTTCAGGTCTCGCTTCTAAACTTTCTTGCTTTCAGAACAGAATTATTCTAATCTTCCCAGAACTAAAAAAGAGTTAAGAATGAGTGGCCACACTTTTTGTAAGACTATAAGGATGATCTGCGTTAACGACTCAATTTACTCACGTAATTATAGGTTCGTTTACAAACAGCCGCGTAGCCTGGATTTTTTTTTGTTTGAGGGGGTCGGGAGGGCTTGAGTATAGGTGAAAAGTGGGGGAAAAGGGCAACTGAAGAATTAAAATACTCAATACCTGATATAATGAAAGTAATAAACAATGAGTTGAATAAAAGTATATATTTTTTATTTCACAATATATTGCAGAATAATATACATAATTATGTATAAAAACTTCCTATTGCGGGGTTGTTACGCGTCTGGAAAACCTGGAATTGTCAGGGAAAATGAAATATGGTCTGGAAACCCTGGCATTTTCAGGGAATTTCGTTGCGTGTCTGGAAATATATTTGATTTTTTTATGTGAATATAATCTTTTGATAACGAATCGCGTATAATGGAATAAAAGTTTTTGTAATAAAGGTTTTCAATTTAAATTTGCCGCATTTTTCTCGCTTGCGATACGACAATGACTGAGGTGTTCAGAAATGTAACAGAAAAGGAAGAGGAAGAGACAGGTGATACACTCAACTCTTGATTTATCATGAGTCTCAGGCATTACCTGCGTTGACCGTGAGGCTCTTCCAGGAATCACCACGATGTAAACAGTCAGGGCCGTATGAACCATTTCCAGTAGGAGTACATAATATTAAATAACTGTATTTTGTACGAATGTAGATTTTTGTTTTCGTGAAGGATGAACCTTTTTTAATAATGAAGACTAATTAATGAAAAGAACATTTTCCGCGTGTATTTAAAAATAAATGCGAAATATGCACGTGAGTTTTCAGACTGACCGCTTTGTAGCTACGGAACTGCTGAACGCCACAGCTTTCGCAACGCCTCCCTCTCATCCCTCGGACTCCCTCGTCTACGAATGCGAGCTGGAAGAATTCTAGGAAGACAATAAACCGAAGGCAAAGAAATCAAGAGTTGAGTGTAATTAGAACAAATATGTTTTAAAAGACGCTGCCTTGAGCGCATTTTCGTGAACGCTCTCGACAAAAAAAACTGCATTCGCGAAAGTGTGCAAAAAGAGCGAAATAGTAAAAAAAATGGACACAGTAACGCTACTTTCATGAACACCGATGTTTATAGAAATTGTGGAGTTTCCAATCTTAGAATATAGGTAATTTCCGAGTTTTGTGAAAATCTGTTTAGATACTAGTGTTCCAATTCCCTTTTCTTGTGCAGGATTTTCCTCAAGCTGTCGAAATCGGTCAATATGCTATGACAGTTATTTTGCGTTAACTTAAAAACAATACAATCTTTCCAACATCCATGTGATGCCCCATTTTTTGGCTTCTAAACTTGAAATATGTATGAAACTTGAATATGTTTCAACAATCTACAATTTGGGGCTAATTTGTAAAAATGTAGAGGATTCTGAAAATTTTAGAACATTTTGCGTAAGTTAAAAAATTTTATTTGTGCAGAAATGCGAAAAATTTTCGATGATGTGCTCAACTGTCAGAAAATTTCGGTTTCTGTACAATTATTGACCATTCAACATTTTTCAAAAGTTTGCAAAAATTTTTCCAAACATTCAAACAATTTTTCAATTTTGCATACGTTAATTAATTTGCGTTATTGTGAAATTGACTGGAATTTCACGAGTATTGAACATTTTTCAGATGATATAAAAAAGGTTTTCATTTTTACAAAATTGTTGGTAACTTGAAAATTTAGTAAAATTGCTAAATTTTCGAATTTTAGGAAAATTTCCGGAAGTTTCTCTGACTATCGCAAACAATTTCGAATTTTTTGCGGAAGTAGATAAAATTTGCATTTTTCGTGGAATATTTTCAAATTTGGCAAACATGAATAAATTGTGTGAATACTTGGAAATTTGTCAATTTCTGCAAAATCATTAAAAATTTGGAAAAATTGATGGAATTAGCTATTTTTGTGTTATTTTCAAAATAGGAGAATTTTTCTCAACGCTGAAAAAATTTTGAATTTGTGAGAATTTTTCGAAAATTTCCATTTGAGACAAATTTTTGGGGTTCTTAAATTTTGGGAGAATTTCCGAAACATTTTTCAATTACCCAAGATTTTTGGAAGTTATTCAAATTTCAAAAAAATCCGCAAAAAATTGGCAAAGTTTTATAAATTGTGTGAAAACTACCCAAATTTTCGGTTTCTACAAAATCATTAAAAATTTGCATTTTTGATAAAGTTTCAAAAAATTACTAATTTTGTAAAAATTTTCAATGTGATGAGAAAATTGTTTGTCAAATCTAGTCAACTGTGACTGAAAAGTGTTGTGTGTGGAAAAATTTAATAAAAGTTTAAAATATGACGTTTGTACATTTTTTTGTGCTCGAAACAGTTTCCGTGAAAAAATGGAGCATTGAATCTAAATTTATGAATATCTTTCTAATTAGTTAATAATTGGTACAGAAGTATCAGTCATTAACGATTTGTCAACTTATTGACCATTCTGCATTTTCGTTATGCTTAACTTTGTTAATACAAGTACATGATGTTACGTTTCCACAAGTTTTTATGTAAAAAATGAAAAAATTATATTACATACAATTATGTCGATATAATTTGATATGCAAAAACCTTGGAAATATTTTTAATTTAAGTTATCTTCTCAATCATTAAAATTTGAACACTGGCAAAACATCAATATGTTGGTCTGGAAAAATCACATCGATGGTTTGGAAAACCTGGAAATGTCGTGGAATTTTGAAGTCGAAAAAGCGTAACAACTCTGTTATTGGTTCAAAATTCAAGACAAATTTTGTATATGAACAGGTTTTGCTAGTGAACAATAATAAAAAATTGGAAATCCAAACAAAAAATTTTTGCCTAACTTAGAATTTTAAGAATTTGTGCAGAAACTTGCTTTTTGGATTGAGGTAAATGTAAACTTTTTTGGAAAAAGTTGAATATGTTAAATTGGAAATTTCTTCAGCTTGAAAAATCCAATATCGCGAAAAGTTTCAAAATCTCTATATAGGGTAAACATTTTTTTCCGAAAAAGCAAAATAATAAAATGTTTCTTTGGTTCAAGCCGACATAATCAACTTTTTCTAAAATGTTTGCACAGGAATCAATAAAAAATAATATTTTTTCCACATTTTCAAAAAATTCTAAATGAGGCAAACAATTTTTTTTTTAATTTCTAGTTATTATTATTCACTAGCAAATACGTCATTCTTAAAAGCAATAATTATGACAATAAAATGATGGTAGGCACCACTGAAAATAATGTTATCCTAATTTTATTCAGAATACTACTCATAAAAGTGAAAAAACCACCCTCTATGGGGGGCTGAAAATGTATAATGTGCTTTTTTCATATAACTTATAAATAGAGCTAAAGGTATATAATGTCATACTTCAGACCAGATAAAAAGACCTCGATGCTGTTAAGAAGATCCTTTATTAAAATGTCTTGTTGACGTTTTGAGAGTCAAATGCTCTCCTCATCAGGAAACAGGAATCCAATGTCAAAAATAAGTCCATATGAATAAAAAATTGGAAAAGCCAATATGTCGGTTGACAAGGAATCATGTTCTTAAATTCTCATCTCTAGTTATTTCTGTGGAAAGCAATTATAGTGTAAATGTAGAGAAAAATATAATTTTAACTACAGAACGGAACATATACGATAAAGAGAAATGAAGTTGAAATATTTAGAATAAAAAATCCTTTACCTGTAGTTGTTAATATTATAAAAGATAGTGAAGTCCATCAATAAAGAAAAAATAATGACAGACACATTGGAAATTAATTAGCAAAAAAGGTTAAATTTGAATTTAAAAGAAGAGACAGAACGAGCGTTCTGTTCCATATTGAACTTTAACATCGAGTGAAAGAAGGTAAGAAACATGAAGTGACACAGATGTAAAAGAACAGTCTCGTAGTAACAAGTCAGAAATATAAGGTTCCTTAAATGAAAAAAAAAACAGATTAATTAATTTTTAAAATATTTTTTATATAATTTTTTAAATAACTTAGATATGTTCGGCCTTGAATGATTAAAAATGACCTAGTGAAAGTTAAGATGTGTGCTAGTGATAGAAAACAACTATTAAATTCTTAAAAGCTACCCCTATTTGATTCCTTCTCAGTTTTTCACATAATTTATCGTGAGGAAAATCCTAGGATGACTTCAGAAATATTGTTGAAATATTTAATAGTTTTTTAATAATAATTTGAGACAATTAGAGTTCCGTTCTTGAGTCTTAAAAGTTAAAACCACGCTTAAGGCTATGCTATATTTACCCGATTCCTACTTAACCGAGATTTTTTTCGCAACAATTTACGTCCATAGGAATTAAGATATCGAGTTGAAATTTTCGGAAATTAGTTAAAAGGCACTAAGGAACGTTTGTATGGTTCGAAATTTTTGGAACTACAAAAAAATTGAATTTTGGAAAATTTTGTTTGGATTTCGAGAAATTTAGGTCCATACAGACGTTCCTTAGTGCCTTTTATATAATTTCTCAGATTTTTAACTCGATATCTCAATTCGCGTGAATGTGAGTAGTTGCAAAAATAATGTCGGTAAGGTAGGAATCGGGTAAGTATAGCATGGCCTTAATTAAAAACTGGTATAATCCGTAGAATACCGTCTTTTTGCAAAAAGTGCGTAACTGTTTCACTAGGATGTCAGAAAGTTGGGCTGGAACTTATTAAAAAATAATATCACCTCATGCAAACTAGGGTAATACCCTTAGATAGAAATAACTACCCTCTCTAAAGAATAGGAAGTTATATCTTGTTTCTTTTATATTTTTAGACGCAACTCTTAAAATAATTAGGTTTTTAAATAAATCTGCACCATAATCTAGAATTAGAAAATGCTTCATTAAACAGAATTTGAAGTTGGGTCTTAAAATAAAAATGAAACCGCATGTAACTTTCTATTCTTTGCAGAGGGTAGTTACTTCTTTCTAAAGGTAGTGACCTAGTTTGCATGAGGTGATATTACTTTTTAATACATATGTCCCAGCCTCATTTTCTGACATCCTAGTAAAACAGTTACGCACTTCTCTCAACATGACGATATTTTACAATTTTTTGCAATAAGGGTGGTGTAAAGGCCCAAAAACGGAAGTCAAATTGTCTTCAAGTTATTAAAAAAACGTTCTATTATTCAAAGAATATTTCTGAAGTCATCGTAGGACTTTCTTCTGAGAAATTATGTGAACAACTGTGAAAGAAGCCAAAAAGGTGTAGTTTTAAAAAGTTTAAGGGTAGTTTTCTATTACTGGCACAGATTTTAACTTTTTGAAGGTCATTTTTCAAATTCAAGGCCGAAAATATTTAAGGTGTATGAAAAAAGCACATAAATTTTCAACTCCCAATAAAGGGTGGTTCTTTAATTTTTAGGGGTACCATTCTGAATAAAAGTTAGGGTAAAATTATTTTCAGTGATGCCTACCATCATTTCATTGTGATCCTTATGAAGTCATGTGTCATTTTTACATAAGAAAAAAATTGAACTTTTTAGTAGACGTGTGCATTTTGTCGGACTGAATATGGCATTTTCGATTTGACTCGCGCTATCGTCGGATCAGCTTTTTTCGATTCAATCGACCCACCGATTGAATGTCGACAAAGAATATCGACATTCGATACGTGCTACCGTGGGATCGATTTTTTTCGATTCGATCAGCCTGTCCATCGAATGTCGAAAAACCGACATTCGACTCGCGCATAATCCGATTGGTTTTTTTCGATTCGATCGACCCATCGATCGAATGTCGAAAAACTGACATTCGATTCGTCCTACCGTTGGATCGGTTTTTTTCGATTCGATCAGCCCGCCCATCAAATGTAAAAAAACCGACATTCAATGCCTCATCGAATCGGTTTTTCGATTCGATCGGCCCGTACGTGGGAAAATCTGATATTCGATGTGCCTTAGATTGAATCAGTTTTTTACTTTTTTTACTTTCTTTCAATTTAGTGTTAAAATTGTTAGAAATGTTAAAATTGATTGGAGAATCATGAAACGTAATTTGTCTTCAATTAAATAACTTCTGCAATTCCAAAAAATTCATATATGTCTACAGAATGAAGATTTGTTTAAAGCTTGAATAAATATGCTCTGAATTCTTGTACTTATTATTTTCACAAGAGACTGAAAGTTAATAGAACAAAATTTTGATCATATACTCTGTACATCTGAATTAATGAGTGCGTATTC
>JAUMHM010000083.1:52547251-52561394 GCA_032362435.1 Melikaiella ostensackeni
CCAGCCGATTCGGTTGATCGCTTGGCAGACGCTCCGCGCGGGAAGGCTCATTACTTTTCAATCAAACCCTGTAGTTAACCAAAGCAAACCAAAACACCGAACACAAAGATCATTTTGAAGACCCACCGGATGCAGTTTTATGATTTGATGTGCGGAAAGTGTTTAGAAAATGGGAAAAATATTATCGTGAAAAAGTAAGGTCAGCGAAATTCAGCCCTCTTAAATCGTGAATACAAAATATATTCTGCACGTCGTTCTATTTATACAGTGAGTGACAGGTGCGTCTAATTTCAGCAAATGTAGACCGAAATGCATGGGGAAAAAGATAAAGATAGCCTCAAAAATCGTTTTGAAGACCCACCGGTTGCAGTTTTATGGTTTGCTGAACCGACAGTGTTTAGAAAATGAGAAAAGTATTATCTTAAGGAGTGAGGTTAGGTTCCGATTTGTATTTGTGATGTTCCAAATCGATGTCGAAGATAAACGCGCCCGTCTCTGTTTTTTTTTTTTAACAATTTTACTACCTATTGTAGATATTTATCTTGAAAACTATATTTCTGATTATTTGTTTGTTTGGAATTTTTTTCTTTCTTTGCTTTGGAAGTTTTTTTACAAGTTATTTTGGAATTTCTCGACTGATTTCTAATTTCTAAAAACTGAATTCGACAACTTGAGTACAATTCTTATGATTGAAAACAATTACAATTTTCTGCATTTAAGTTCATATTTCTGTTTCATCTTCTCAGAGTTTTTTTTAAGTTTAGTTCAAATTTCACTGTAGACTTCACATTTTTCAGAACCAAATTCTACGACTTGAGTGCGAGTTTTATGATTTAAAATTCAAAAACGCACATTTAATTTCATGTTTCTCAGTTTTCAATTCTTTTTTCGCTTTTAAAGTTTTTCTTGAGTCTTGTACAAATTTCACAAGTAACTTGGAATTTGTGGAAACTGAATTCGACGACTTAATTACAATTTTTATAAACAAAATTCGAAAACTACAGTTTTCATTTCCTGTATTCAATTTTTATTTCTGTTCTACTTTCTCATATTTGAAATTTAAAAATGCATTTTTCATCTTATGCTTTTGAGTTTCTAATTCTTTTTTCACTTTCAAAGTTTTTCTCAAGTTTTGTACAGATTTCGCAACTGACTTGGAATTTCCGAAAACTGAATTTGACGACTCGAGTACAAAAAAATCTTTACATTTACGCCCCAAATCATCGAACTAACAATGTTGTCTATTCGAATGCCTTAAAGTAATAAATCGATTCAGTTGACAAATATTCGTTGAATTCTCAGATTCTTATAAGCATGAGTCTTTAGATACAACGAAGTATTGTACAAGTGCTGTGATTCATTCAACGTATTATTCATTGCAAATAGTTCAAACTTTATGTTAATTGTAAATACTTAGAAGTTCATGTTGATTCCATTCCAGTATTTCATGTTCAAACTTATTATGAAGAGAAAAAATGTAAGTAAGGTCGCATGCAATAAAAATTTCGACTTCTAAGCGCAAAGTTCCTTCATAAGTTAAAGTAATCTTAAGGAAGAAGAAGTTGTTCATCAGGTGTTTCGCATGTTTTTTTATAATTTTATGCAACTTGTATTTCCATTTATTCTCGATGTATAGTATTAATTATAGCGGCCGTTCCGCGGCCAGAATTTTTTTGGATTTTAAACATTTTGTGGCATTCCGTTGAATTCTTCTAAATTTACTCCAGTTTTACTGGAATTAATGGAATATTTTGGATTTCTTGCATTTCATTTGAATTCATTTGGAATTCACCCTGAATTCCTATTGATTCATCTCGAATTCTTTTAAATACTTTGGAATTCTCTTGAATTTTTTTTAATGTCTCGAATTTTTTTAATTCACCCTGAATTCTTTTGAACTTCCTTAATTTTTTATAAATTCAGGCCAAACTTTATGAATTTTGTTAACATATATTTTTTCAATTCAATTGAATTTTTTTCAAATTCACCTTGAATTTTCAAAAGTTTCATCAAATTCTTCTCATTGCCCTCAAATTCCTCTAAATGCACTCGAATTTCATTTAATTAATTTTTTTTACTCCTTGATTTTTTTTCAATCCACTTACATTCTGTTGGATTCGCACTTAATTCTACTCACTCCTATTGTACTTGATTCAATGAAAATTTTTCCATTTTTCAAAATCGATTCAATTCACTCAAATTCTTATGAATTTGATTAATCTCTTGATTTCTCTTGAATTCTTCTTTTTACTGAAATCAATGGAACTTTTCGGGGTTTTTTTCGAATTTATTTGAATTGTTTTGAATTTAACTTGGAGTGTATTGAATTCACTCTGAATTCTTAGGATTTCATCCTGAATTCGTTAAAATTCACCTGGAATTCTATTGACTTCTCTTGAATTCAAAAGAATATTAGTCACATTATCAATGCACATTCATCACTCTTGGTCACTTTTTTGGCCATTTCAGACCATTAATTGTAGGGAAATTACAAATTTTGGTATTTTATGCCCGATAATTTCTTTAACAAAAATTTTTTTCGTTACATCTAATTCAGGTCTCATTTTTCGATAAAAACAAATACTTTCTAGAGAAGAAAGAATTGTTTAGCTTCAAATTGATATTTTTGAAAAATCGAAAACTAAGAAAATTCATACTCAGACCTAAGACGGCTTAGCGAGACCACTAAACGATTTTTTAAAAGTATAGTAAAAGAAAACTTATGGCAGTATTTGATTACCAAGAGGAACAAATTTAGGGTGTAGCTTTTGCAAAATTCAGAAATTCGAAATTTTATTAGTCGCTGAACGGAGGTGGCTTCTTGACACTTTCCAAACAAATTTCTAATTTTAATTCTCAAAGTACATAATCTCATAGGACATTTCACGTAGTTTAGAAAAACAATTTCTCTATCTTTTTGTACTTCAACTCGCCGTAATTCAGCTAATTCTTAGAATTTTTTGATAAAATTTACAGAAAATGTTTTTCATTACATTGATCATGCATTCATATCTTCAAGCTCATACACGCGATTGCGTAACATTTTCATTCTTATTAAAGCAATAAGAAGACAATATTGTGAATCTCATATATAGACGATGTCTCTATCGCCAACGAAACGTATTTACAAGTTATCGCTTCAGAATGGATAAACTAGAATTATTTACACACTCAATCTATTTTACCTCACTTTGTTCAGTATTCACGTTAAAAATAATCCCCTTATTTCCCTAATTTTAATATTTTCAAGGATGATGATTTTTTCACGTGTCTGGAGGCCTTAAGCGTCTACCTAAATTTGTACAGACTTTTATCTGCTGATCCGTAGGAGATAACGCAAGCCTTATAGAAGCTTGTTTTCAACAAATAATTTGAAGAACAACAGCATAAAAGCAGAGCTGTTCATTTTTAATGTCTTCAACAGTCGAATATTGATTTAAATAGTCAGTTTTTTAAATCTTCAACTGAAAATTTTTCATGTTTGAAGTACATACATTTACAATTGATATATAAGAAATTTTTCAATTTTAAACGCCTAATTTGAAATGGTCTAATAATAACGTCAAAAATATTAACTTTCAAACGCTTTTAATTTGATATTACCTAAGGATTGAAAATAGTACTTTTCAAATTGTTAATATACTCAATGTACGTATGTACTTGAAAATATGTAATGTCAAATATTGTTTTTGAATAGTCAGATTTTTCAAAACTTAAACTGAAACTTTCTCATGCTTGAAGTACATACTCACGTTTACAATTGATATATGAGAAATTTTTTAATTTTAAACGCCTAATGTAAAATGGTCTAATAACGAACTTAAAAATGTTAAATTCCAAACGCTTTTAATCTGATGTTATCTAAGGATTGAGAATAGTATTTTTCAATTTGTGAATATACTTAATGTACGTATGTACGTAAAAATATCAAATGTCAAATATTGTCAAATATTGTTTTTAAATAGTCAGATTTTTCAAAACTTAAACTGAAACTTCCTCATGTTTGAAGTACATACTCACGTTTACAATTGATATATAAGAAATTTTTTAATTTTAAACGCCTAATGTAAAATGGTCTAATAACGAGGTTAAAAATGTTAAATTTTAAACGCTTTTAATCTGATATTATCTAAGGATTGAGAATAGTATTTTTCAATTTGTGAATGTACTTAATGTATAGTACGTATGTACGTAAAAATATGAAATGTCAAATATTGTCAAATATTGTTATTAAATAGTCAGATTTTTCAAATCTTTAACTGAAACTTTCTCATGTTTGAAGTACATACTCTCGTTTACAATTGATATATTAGAAATTTTTCAATTTTAAACGCCTAATGTGAAATGGTCTAATAACGAAGTTAAAAATGTTAAATTCCAAACGCTTTTAATCTGATATTATCTCAGGATTGAGAATAGTATTTTTCAATTTGTGAATGTACTTAATGTACGTATGTACGTAAAAATATGAAATGTCGAATATTGTCAAATATTGCTTTTAAATAGTCAGATTTTCCAAATCTTCAACTGAAACTTTCTCATGTTTGGAGTACATGCTCACGTTTACAATTGATATATAAGAAATTGTTCAATTCCAAACGCCTAATTTGAAATGGTCTAATAACGCAGTCAAAAATCTTAAATTTCAAGTGCTTTCAATTTGATGATACCTGAGGATTAAAAATAGTATTTTTTAATTTGTGAATGTACTTAATGTACGTAAAAATATTTCATGTCAAATATTATCAAATATTGTTTTTGTATAGTCCGTTTTTTAAATTCTTCAACTGAAAATTTTCCATGTTTGAAGCACATACTGACATTAACAATTCATATATGAGGAATTTTTCAATGTTAAACGCCTAATTTGAAATGGTTTAATAACGAAGTTATAAATGTTAAATTTCAAACACTTTTAATTTGATATTATCTAAGGATTGAAAATAGTATTTTTTTAATTTGTAAATGTACTTGATGTACGTCTGTACGTAAAAATATGCAATTTCATATATTGTCAAGTATTGTTTTTAAATATTAAATTTTTTTGAATCTTCAGCTGAAGATTTTTCATGTTTGAAGTACATACTAACATTTACAATTGATATAAAAGAAATTTTTCAATTTTAAACGCCTAATTTAAAATGGTCTAATAACGAAGTCAAAAATGTTAAGTTCCAAATGCTTTTAATTTGATATCACCTGAGAATTGTAAATAGTATTTTTCGATTTGTAAATGAACCTAATTTATGCATGTACGTAAAAATTTGTAATGTCGAATATTGTCAAATATTCATTTGAAATAATCAGTTTTTTAAAATCTTCAACTGAAAATTCTTCATGCTTAAAGTACATCCTTAAGTTTATAATTGATATATAAGAAATTTTCCAATTTTAAACGCCTGATTTGAGACGGTCTAATAACGAAGTCAAAAATGTTAAATTTCGAACGTTTTGAATTTGATATATTACCTTAGAATTGAAAATAGTATTTTTCAATTTGTAAATATACTTAATGTATGCATGTACGTGAAAATATGTAATGTAATTTGTAAATGACACTGGAATATTCCTGAACTGGAAAATTGTCGACAGTTTTTAATATTACGGAAATGAAAACTTCCAAAATAGAAAATGTCTGACAGAAAATTGTCAAATTTTAAATTTTGAAATACTGTAAAATTGCCGATACAAGAAACTCCCCGAATTTTATCAATTAAAAAAATTGTTTTTCAATCAGTATTATTTATTTATTTGAAATAAATTATTTTGTTCGATGAAAAATATTTTTTGAAGTTATTGTTTATTTTAATTCATTTCATTTTCAAATAACAAAAATTAAAAAAATACTTTTCACATTTTCAAAAAACTTTTAATCGAAGAAAGTATTTGATTATTGTATTCTTAATCAAAAATTAATATTTATTGGAGAGGAAATAATTTTGTTAATTGTTTAAATTCAGGAATTTTCTATTTCCAAATTTTTTGGATTGTTTAGACAATTTTTGTATGAACAATTTTTTTTAAAACACGAAATATAAATACAAGAAATATAAAATTCCTGAATCAAAAGAATAAAGAAAATTGTATCTTACATAATAAATATTATTTCATCAAGAATACAATAATCAAATATTTCCTTCGATAACAAGTTTTTTTATAATATGCAACCTATTCTTTCATTCTTGCTATTTGAAAATGAAATAAGTCGAAAATAACCTCAACTTCAAAAAAGATTCTTCATCGAAAAAAATGTTTTATTTTCAATAAATAAATAATATTGACTGAAAAACAATCTTTTTGACTGTCAATATTCGGGAAGTTTCTTGTATTGGCAATTTCACAGTGTTTAAAATTTTATAATTTGGCAATTTACTGTCGGGAATTTTCTATTTTGGATATTTTCAATTTCCGTAATATTATAAATCGTCGAGAATTTTCCAGTTCGGGAATATCTCATTTTTGCGAATTCCATTTTTCGGAATTTTTCAGTCACTGCAGTTTGACTTCATACATTTACAAATTGAAAAAGACTACTTTTAATGCTTACGTAATATCAAATTAAAACCGTTTGAAATTGAAGATTTTTCATTTTGTCATTAGACCGTTTAAAATCAGGCGTTTAAAATTGAAAAATTTCTAATTTATCATTTGAGGGGCCCGATTCTATAACCGTATATAAATTTTTCTCGTTGAAGGTAGTTGGCCCCGGACACTTTTAAAACAAGTTTAGAATTTTAATTTTGGAAGTACATATTCTTGTAGGAAATTTAATTTTGCATCTTTTTTTTTGCACAAGAAAGTGATAGTTTTTGCCGTTTTCGAAGTAAGCCCGAAAAACACGTTTTTTAGAAAACAATTTTTTAGCCTTTTTGACTTCAACTCGCCGTTATTCAGCTAATCCTTGGAATTTTTTGACGAAATTTACAGAAAATATTTTTTCTGACGTTCTACAACTGGTAGAGCAAATATCTCATAAATACTATCATTTAAACAAAAGTTATAAATTTTCCCCTGTGACATTGCATTAATTCTGCATTCACGCGCGGCCGGTTTTTCGTACGTATGTATTAACTCGACGCATTCACGTAGAAATGGAACTTCACTCGAAAAGAAGTATTGATTATTAGACAGATTTTAATTAACTAAAGTATAGATTATACATTTTTTGAAAATAAGTTTTGACTGATGGGCCACATACGTATGAAAGAAGGAATGGAAGAAAGAAACTACACACAATATTATGTGGTGCATTGTATTGTTTTATTTTGTTCGCCCTTGATGTTTGTAAACATTTTGTTGCATCTCAATTGAATAAACTAAATTACATAATTTCATATTTTTATATCCTAAATTCGGACTGATAAATAATAATTCTTCTTGAGCGAGTTGCATTTTCACGTGAACGCGTCGAGTAGATGCATACGTGCGAAGAAACAGGCCGCGCGGCTGAAATAAAACCTTCATAACTTCTTAATAACGATTCATTTTGAATAATTTTTACCGCAGAAAACATTATTATACCTTTCTGATCAACTTTCCTGATGAAAATTTTTTGTTACTCAAAATTCGCTCGACTCTCCATGAGCTTGAAGATATGAATGCATGATTAATGCAATGTCTCAGGTAAAAATTTATAACTTTTGTTTGAACAGAAATGTTTATTAGTTACTTACTTTACCAGTCATAGAACACCACAAAGGATATTTTCTGTGAATTTCATAAGAAAATTCTGAGAATTAGCTGAATAACGGCGAGTTGAAGTTGAAAGAGACAGACAAATTTCTTTTCTAAGCAACGGATTTTTCAGGTTTACTTCGAAAATGGTAAAAGCTGCAACCTTCTTGTCCAAAGAAAAAAGATGTGCAATGAAATTTCCTATAAAAATATGTACTTTGAAAATCAAAATTATAAATTTGTTTGAAAACTGTCCAGAGGCCAACTCCGTTTAGCGAGAAAAATTTATAGGCGGTTGTAGAATCCGGCCCCTCAATTGTAAATGTAAGTACTTCATACATGAGAAATTCTCAATTGAAGATTTTGAAAAAATTGCTATTTAAAATAAATAGCTATTTAAGAAACAATATTTGACTGTGGAAGACATTTAGAATAAACGATTCTGCTTTTATCCTGTTGTTCTTTAAATTATTTGTTGAAAACAAGTTCCTATCAGGCATGCGTTATCTTCTACGGATCAGCAGATAAAAGTCTGTTCTTTCGGTAGACA
Organism: Melikaiella ostensackeni; assembly: GCA_032362435.1. Lineage (NCBI taxonomy): Eukaryota > Metazoa > Arthropoda > Insecta > Hymenoptera > Cynipidae > Melikaiella > Melikaiella ostensackeni. Next base: position 52,555,476 of record JAUMHM010000083.1, read on the forward strand.
CGTGAAAAAATCACCATCCTTGGAAATATTGAAATTACAGAAATAAGAGGATTGTTTTTAACGAGAATACTAAATAAAGTAAGGCAAAATAGATTAAGTGTGTAAATATGTATAATTTTTCCATTCTGAAGCAATAACTTGTAAACACCTTTTGTTAGTAAAAGTGACATCGCCCATTTATAACTTTCACAATTTTGCCTTCTCATTGCTTTAATAGATTTGAAAATGTGACACAATCGCGTTCATTTATTATACCTCTCTATTTGTTATGTTTTGCATTTCTATAATATTTTTAGAAATATTATACACTGCCCTCGGAAAGTTCACTTCATAATTTAATAAGCTTTCATTTAAAAAAGGTCTAAATCGGACAAAACTTGTAAATCAATCAATTGATGTAAGTCATATTGTACCTATGTTAGGGTACCTAATAAGAATTTAAATTTTTTATTTTTGCAAAAGCTGCACTCTACATTTCTGTCTTTTGGTGATAAAATACTACCAGAAGTTTTCTTTTACTTTTGAAAAATCGTTAAGAGGTTCCTTTAGGCCATCTTAGGTCTAAAAATGAATTTTCTTCGTTTTCGATTTTTCGAAAATATCAATTTGGGGAAAAAAATTTTTTTCCTGAAAATTATTTGTTCTTTATTGAAAATTAAGCCCTAAGTTGGATGAAAAAAAAATTTTGTTAAAGAAATTATCGGGCTCAGAATGCGAAAATTTGTAATCTCCCTACAATTAATGGTCTGAAATGGCCCCTAAACATTTTTTTCCCTTAATAATAAGCACAGGATTTCTTCTGAAATATTAATGGAATATTTTTCATAATCAGAGAGCAGGCTAGTCCAGTCTAAAGTTTCGCACCGAGCCCAGACTCGGCTCTCTCGTTGCAGAAACCCGCCGCATGGAGGGGGTAGTGGTGGGAGAGCGTGCGCGAGCATTTGAATATCAGCGAATGGGATTAGCGGACAGCACTGAGTGCGCGCGCATGTTCTCTTGCTCGGTTCATGGGCTCTTCACAACGAGGGAGCCGAATCTAGGCTCGGTGCGCAACTTCAGACTAGGCTCGTCCGCTCTCTGCTCATAAAGAATAAATTGAAAATATTTATACCGGGTGACAGAAAAAAATCTTGAATTTCGAAATACACAATTTTTATAATTTAAAGATTCCTATATAACTTTAAAATTAATGAAAATGATACAAGCAAATGAATGCAATTTAAAGCTCTTTTTTCTTGTATTAATTTAATTCTATCATCATTGTTACATGCAGTGTATATAATTTCACCCTAAAAAATGGCATTTTTGAAGATGAATAACAAGTAATAACATTTGAACCAAAAATGTGACCATAAGTGAATTTCAAAGAATTCCAGGTAAATTTTGACGAATTCTGAATAAATTCATAAGAGTTCAGAGTGAATTCAATAAAATTCAAGTTAAATTCAAAACAATTCAAATAAATTGGAGAAATTCCATTGATTTCAGTAGAAAGAAGAATTCAAGAGAAACCAGGAGACTAATGAAATTCATAAGAATTTGAGTGGATTGAACCAATTAAAACAAATTTAAAAAATGCCACTGAATCAAGTACAATGGGAACGAGCAGAATTCAACGCGAATCCAACAGAATGTAAGTAAATTGAAAGAAAAGCAAGGAGTAAAAGAAAACAGTTAATTGAATAAAATTCGAGTGCATTCAGAGAAATCTAAGGGAAATGAGAAGAATTCGATGAAACTTTTAAAAATTCCAGGTGAATTTGAAAAAAATTCAAATAAATTGAAGAAAATTCAAGTAAATTGAAAAAAATATAATAACAAAATTCATGAAGTTTGGAGTAAATTTAAAAAAATTCAAGGGAGTTCAAATGAATTCAGTGTGAATTTTTTAATAAAAAATTTAATTAAAAAATGCAAGACCTTGAAAAAAGTTCAAGAGAATTCTAAAGTATTTGGAAGAATTCAGGATAAATTAATAAGAATTCAGGGTGAATTCCAAATGAATTCAAATAAAATGCAAAAAATTCGAAATATTTCATTGATTTTAGTAAAACTGGAGTGAATTTGGAACAACTGAACAGAATGCCGCAAAATGTTGAAAATTAAAAAAAAAAATCCATTGAACTCAGGTAAATGGCAGTGCATAGAATCCTGATAAAATTCACAAGTATTTAAGATGAACTTAAAAGTCTTTTGGTTGAATAGAAAAAATGTTTAATCTGAAAAAGATCCATTGAATTTAGTGGATATCAAGAGAATTCCAAAAAATTCGGGGTGAATTAAAAAGAATTTAAAGGAATTCAGTAGAATTTTAAGGAATCTAATAGAATTCAGGGAAATTAAAAAAAATTCAAGAAAATTTAGAAGTAGATGTAGACTTTAGGTATAGAATAGTGGTTGGGTTCTCTGTACTAATTTAACGAAAGAAAAGTGAGTAGAGATATCTTTTCATTTAGAAAATAACTTTAGTGACTTTATCCGAAAAAGTGACTAAAAATGATTTGAGAAGAAAAATGAGACTCAATGAATTATAATTATAATATATTTATATTATAAATTAAAATTTTAGCTCTTTAGATTTTAGTTTTTTTAATTTTTTAATTTTAGAAATCATAGCTAAAAATACATTTTAATACACTATAGGAGTCTTGAAACTTTAGAAAATGTGTATTTTTTATGTATTTCACATCTCGAGAAATTGATATGTCTTTCAAATCGGAAACTCAGAAAATTCATTTTCGGACATAAAAGGGCCTAGCGGAAACTCTAATCAATTTTTTTGATGGAAGAAAACTTATGGCAGTTTTTTTCACATTTCTTTCAATAAATTAAAACAGAAAATACTCTATTGAATTTAGATCTACACCTATTTCTTAATTTTATTGTATTCTTTTGAATTATTTTAAATTTACTCTGGATGCTTTGGAATTCCCTTGAAATCCACTAAGTTCAATGAATCATCTTTTAATTTTCATTTTCTTTTAATTCACTTTGAATTCTCATCGATTTTATAGGATTCTTTTCCCTACTTCTATTCACTTCCATTTATCTGAATTCAGTTAATTTTTTTGGATTTGAAAAATTTGTTGCATTCAGTTGAATTGTCGCAAACTCATCTAGAATTCGTATGAATTTCATCGAATTTTCTTGAATTCCTTTGAATTCTTCTAAATACAGTCCAATTTTACCGAAATCAATAGAATATTTTCAATTGAAATTTTCTTTTTTCAATTCATTTAAATTTATTTGAAATTCACCCTGAAATCTTCTAAATTCACTTAATTCTACTCATTTCAATGAATTTTTTGTATTTTTTCTAATTCACCCCGAAGTCTCTTAAACTCACCTTGAATTTTCATGCATTTCATCGAATTCTTCTTGATACCCTTGAATTTTCCTATATTCACTTCAAATTCAATAAGTTCACGGTTCAAATTAAATTCAATCCTTAAATTCTTCTACATTCACTCGAATTTTATTTTATTCATTTGTTTTTTAAAATTCTGTTCACTCCTAATTTATTTTTTGAAATTCTCTTGAATTGTTCTGAATACACTCCAAATTTAATAAATTTATTGAATTTCTGAAATTTTTTTTTCGTTTCAATTTATTCGATTTGTTTTGAAATTCATCCTGAACGTTTATCAATTTTATCGAATTTGTCTCATTTCCCTTGAATGCCTCTAAATTCATTCTAATTTTACTTCACTCATGGTTTTTTCAATTTTTTCTTCAATTCACTATATTCTGTTGAATTCGCCCAGAATTCTGTTCATTTCTAATTTACTCAGTTTAATGGGAAATTTTTGGTTTTTAAAATTTTGTTAAATTCACTCTGATTTTACTGAAATCAATGGAATCTTTTGAATTTTCTACCAATTTCATCGAATTCTTCTCATTTCTCTTAAATTTCTCTAAATTCGCTAGAATTTTTTTTCAATGTTTTTCATAGTTTGTTGAATTTTTTCTTCAATTCAGTAAAATTCTCTTGAATTGGCCTCGAATTCTGCTCACACCTAATTTATTCAATTCAATGGATTTTTTTTAATTCCGTTACATTCACTCCAATTTTACTGAAGACAATTGAATATTTTAGATTTCTTCCACTTTGTTCGAACTGATTTCAAATTCAACATCAATTCTCATTAATTTATACTGAATTCCTCTTCATTCCTTTGCATTCTTTGGAATACCCTTGATATTAATTGTTTCACCTTAAATTTTGTTGAATTCCCTTGACTTTTCTGAATACACTCCAAATTTATTGAATTCAAAAAAATTTCTAAATATCTTTGAATCGGTTTCGATTCACTAAAATTTTAAAAATTCATCCTGAATTTTTATCAATTTCATTCACCCTGAAAACTCTGAAATTCACCTTGAATTCTTAATAGTTGTATTAGATTCATTTTTTTACTTCTATTCACTCCCGTTTATCTGAATTCACTGCATTTTTTTTATTTCAACAATTTCGCTCCATTCAGTTGAATTGTTTCAAATTCAATAATAATTCGCATGAATTTCATCGAATTCTCTTAAATTCCCTTAAATTCTTCTAAATTCACTCCAATTTTCCCGAAATCAATAGAATATATCGGATTAATTTTTTTCCAACTTATTTGAATTCATTTGAAATTCACACTGAAAATTTTTTAATTCACTTCATTCTATTCGATTCAATGGATTCTTGGATTCTTTTTCAATTTACCCTGAAGTCTTCTAAACTTACTTTGAATTCTTAGGCATTTCACCAGATTCTTGTCAATTCTCTTGCAATTTTCGAAATTCACTCCAAATTTAATTAATTCAATGCTTAAATTAAATTTAATACTTAATTCCTCTACATTCACTCGAATTTTATTTTATTTACTTTTTTTAAATTCTGTTCACTCCTAGTTTATTCAATTCAATGGAAATTTTTTTGTTCTTTAAATTTTGTCCAATTCACTTCAATTTAACTGAAATCAGTGGAATATTTTCGATTTTTTCAATTCATTCTAATTCATTTGTAACTTAACATGAATTCTTTGAAATGCCCTGAATTTTTCTAAATTCGCCTCAAATTGAATTAATCCATTGAATTTTTAAATATTTTTGAATTTTTTTAATTGACTCGATTTTTTAAAAATTCGTCTCATTTCCCTTGAACCCGTCTAAATTTACTCTAATTTTATTTTACTCATGGTTTTTTTCAATTCACTGATTTCTGTTGAATTCGCCCAGAATTCTTTTTATTCATAATTTACTGAATTCAACGGAAATATTTGTATTTTTAAAATTTTGTTAAATTCATTTCAATTTTACTGAAATCAATGGAATCTTTTGAATCTTCTTTCAATTTCATCAAGTTCTCTTCATTTCCCTCAAATTCTCTCTTATTCTATTTCATTCATGGTTTTTGGAAAAAAAATTTAATTTTTAAGCGATATTTTTTTCAATTTTACTGAAATCTTATTTTCCTTGAAATACTTTTGATTTCTCTCCCTTATTTGAGCTGATTTGGAATTCAACATGAATTCTTATAAATGTATCCTGAATTCTTTTTGATTCTTTTGAATTCTTTGGAATACTTTTGATTTTTTTATTTCACTCTAAATTCTCTTGAATTCCCTTGATTTCTCTGGATAAACTCCAAATTTAATGAATTCAATGGAATTTCAAAATATTTCTGAATTTGTTTCAATTTACTTAAATTTTGAAAATTCATTCTTAATTTTCATCACTTTCTTCCAATTCTTCTCACATCCCTTAACTTTCTCTAAATTCACTCCAATTTTATTTTATTCATTAGGGTTTCTGATATTTATTATTATATATAATATATATATACATATAATATTATAATAATATTATATTATATGTGTATATATATATATATATATATATATATATATATATATATATATATAATATTATATA
>JAUMHM010000083.1:52561494-52572646 GCA_032362435.1 Melikaiella ostensackeni
TCAACTGAATAAATCTATTCATTTACTGTTTAGATAAACTGTTTTCATTTAATCAACCTGCATGCATGATTCCACACTATATCTATATCAATACCTAAATAAAATCAAAGTTTGTCAGCCAGGTGGGGGAGAAAATAGGAGTGGGGGAATAAGCCAGGTTTTGCTAACACAGACAATATCCGTTTCGTTGATGACTCTCAATATTGTTGAGATTAGAAAAACTGTGCATATTCAAAAAAAAACATGCGATCAGATTTTTATTTTAGGCTTGAACAAGACTGTGTACTCTACTTGAGAATCTGGTACATTACCCTCCTGCACCTCAGTATCCTTGATGACATCCAATCCTGATTGCTAGACCTGCTCCCTTGTAGCATTGGTCCGAGTGAAGATTTAGTTTTTCTCAGGTTTGCTCGGGAAACTGTCCATAAAAGTGTCAGCCGATGATGTTCTAGGAGGAGTGGGAGGTCTATCTTTGCATTCGGGCGTCACGTTCATGAATTTGGTTTTGCTGTTAGACTCAACCGTATTCTTTGTGTCAGCAAAAAACATAGCAGAATTTTCTATCCGAGATCCTGGTGAGCCGCCTAACGCCCGCTGAGTCTCCTCCTTAGAGAGTATTTTGCCATCAGTCCACAGTTTGTCTCTTTCCATCGAGATGTCCAAACCAAGCTTAAACAATTTGTCCTTTTCATGTAAAAGAGCTCTCCAGGCTTCCCTCTCAACCACTGTTCTGTCATGAGGGATCGGAAACCCTATGGTCCTAAGATCTTTGGATTCAATGAAGATTAGCGATTTGACTCTTAATGAGACCAGCTTAATGAGTACTGGTCTAGAAACCGAAGTCTTGACAATCCGATATTAAGCCTCCACATCCTTTGCACTTATATGGATATCAAGTTGGACGAATGTATTAAGGACAGAGTGAGCAGGTCCTTGTTGATCTCCTCATTTTCGGGAAGCTTGTGCAGAAGCAGATTTCCGGAGACAGCCTGTCTCTTGAAATACCCCACTTACAACATAATCTCACCCAAGGCTTTTTCCAGATTATCGCACATCTCAATCAAAATATTGTGCCCATCTCTGATAGTACCAACATTATTACCTAGTGCTTTAACGTCAACCTGAAGTTCTGAAGTCGTTTCCTTTAATTTAGGGATGGCCATCACAGGAGCAAAGGAGGAAGAATTTCATATAGGTTGTAAAATAATCGCTTACCCGTCCTCGTAGCGTACCGGTAATTGTTATTGGCTGATAGGCGGAAGGTTGCAAGTTCAAATCTTGCCGCCTTCATTTTTTCCAATTTTGTTTTAAATTGACTTTTATTTATTTATAAGCACATTTATTCACTTTCCTCATAGAATTGATTGACACTTTGCAAATAATGAATATTTAATTATATTGTTTGACAAAAAATTCGCGTATTCGTATTTTTATCATCTCTCATTCGCAGAATCATACTTATTATTCAAATTATTTATTTTGTAATAACCTTTAATTCTTATATTATTAAACAAAAATAGGAATGACATGTTTAAAAATGTAGAATAGGCTATAGATGATAAAAATACGAAGAAGGCAGTTTTTGTTGAGCAAATGTATTAAATGTTTATTATTTGCGAAATGTTAATTAATTCTGTAAGGAAAATTAATTATTAGGCTTTCAAATATATAACAAGAAATCTAAATAAAAATGGTAGAGGATTTAAGGGGCGAGATTTGAACTCGCAGCCTTCCGCCTATCAGTCAATAACGTTACCAGTGAGCTACAAGGGCTACTAAAAGATTATTTGGGTAAAAGCTATCACAAGGTTCGCATCCAGCCCCTCGACCCTGCCGTCGAGGGGCCTATTGTTTCGGCCGAGTCGAGCGCTGGCGGTACAGTCTTCTTCAACAACACGCAAGGTTTGCAATGCGAACCCTACATAGTATACCCATCATCGCGATACATCAGAAAGAGAAAGAGAGACACTAGGAAAAGGAAGAGAAAGAAAAGACAGTGCAGGACTACATATTATGGAAACGGGAATTAAAATTCATGAAAAAGGGGCAGGGTATGAAAGAACTTTCCTCTCCCCTTTTCCAGCTTAAAAAATTAACATTTAATATAAAATAAACTTTCATGAACATTTATAATTTATTAATGAAACAAAATTTATTTGACATATTCGAATTTTAACATTAATTATAGCAATATTCATGCAAAAAGGAGCAATATGGAAGAAACAAAATTGCAAAAATATTCGCAAATGACATTTTTAAGGTCCATTCGAAAAAATAGTTATCAAATTGACGAAAATAGCAATTATTGGTAATTTTTCGAGCTGAAAAAGGGGTAGGGTGATAGGTATACTAAAGGGCGCACACGAATTCCGCTCGCGGTCAACCACCCTCCGAATCCAAATCCTGAATTCCGCTCAGGGCAAAAGGAGGTAGTTTCGGTTTGCACGAATTCCACTCAAGGGTGCCCCTCCCATTAGAATTCGACTTAAGATTATGACCGTTTTTAAAATGTGAAGAAAATTGAATCAAATAATATCTTCTCAAGTCATGTTTCGCACGTTCACACATCGTTTTAATAATAATCAAGTTTAAATAATTTGTGATCAAAATTCTAAAATTAAAAGGAAGTGAAATAATAAAAATTCCCTATCACTTGAAAATGTAATTTCCTTCAATTCTTCAACTGCAGTTTTAATTATTGGCCATTAATTTGAGATTTTACACAAGTAATTGAACTACATATTAATTATAAAAAGAAATTTATTAATGTTTTAAGTAAAAATTAAATTACAAAGCAGAGTTTTATTTACATTGTATTACGGTTACATACAAATTTCGCAGTTTCGTATTGTGGACAAATCTTCCTAGCGGACGAAAAAATGGAGGACGTCTTTACAACATCTTTACGACATCACAAAGACATCCTACTTCCATATCTTAAAGATATCGTTAAGACATCTTTAAGACATTCTAATGTCGCAAAGATGTTTTTTCGTTATATTTACGTCACGGACGTACGACGTTTTCGCGTCTTGGAATTATTCAATTCAAATTTTTTGTGTGAAAGGTGTTGCAGAATAACACAAAACCTCTTATTTTCATTCATATTATTCGCAATAAGTGTAAGGAGGCGAATTCACGATCACATTCACAACTTTATACGAAGTTTTCAATTGTTTGCAACGTTTTTATCCAACTTCAGATAAAAGATATCTCTGGGATTTACTGTGCATTTAACTTAAGTAGTTAAAAATAATATTTTTTAGGTCGAAATAATAATTAGATCTGCTTTCCAAGCCTTCATATATGTACCCCTAAATCCAAAAATGTCAATTCTTGGTCTTATGGATTATTTATAAATATTTTAAAGTAATTCTAAATTATTTAAACAAATTCCGTTTGTTTAAATAACTTTAATATCTAAAGAAGTCAGCTTTTTCTAACAGAATCATAATCTAGGTTATCTTTTTAGATAATTTTTACGTTTTCGATACCTCAGCTTTATTGTCTAAATTTAAAGTGCGAATTATTTAAACAATTGCTTATGTCCCCAATATAGGAACTTACAATATTTGAATATTTTTCGAAGCGTATTCGAAACATATAAGGGTGAAAATGAAAAAGTTGGAATTATTTGATTTTGAATTGAATGAAAAAAAGTATTTCAGATCAACATAAAATCTTTTTTTCTATTAGAGAAGGACCATTTATACGTATATAAGTAGATTAGTATAGCAAAGTAGGAGGAAAGGTCCACTGAATGGTAGGTCATTGTATTCTTCTAAGTTCTAACCGTTAGCGGAATTCGGGAAGAAAATCAAGAGAGTCCCAGAGCCTGCAGGTGCAGGTAAAATCTTGACCGTGAGTGGAATTCGTGTGCACCGATTCTAAAGGGGTTCGCATTGCAAACCTTGCGTCTTGTTGAAGAAGGCTGTAGCGCCAGCGCTCGACTCGGCCGAAACAATAGGCCCCTCGACTGCAGGTTCAAGGGGCTGGATGCGAACCCTGTGATAGCTTTTACCCGATTATTTTTTAAAACCCATATTAAGTGCTTGCATATTTTTAAAGTAATGTTTGTCGAGATTGGATAAAAAGCGCATCTTACCGCTGGGACAAACAAGTCTCCTAGTAATGACCTTTCATTAAAAAAAATACGAAAAAACACGTTTTGCCCTCCCCTGTAAGTATTTTTCAGTTCAATTAAAACATTTACTTTACTGAATTTGTTTAATTTTCTATTTATGGACGGTTCAACTAACTTCATTATACAGACTTAGAAGGACAATGGTTGAAATCAGTAAAAAATAATTTATCATAAAAAATTTTAATTAAGAAAAACACTGAAATTCCAATATTGGTCCGACTTTGGTTCTTGCCTAAAATGGCCTTGGACATATAGCCGACCGAATCCAATGTCAACAATCAGGGCCGCATGAACCATTGCTATGTGATTTTCGTTCGCAGCAAAAAATATTTATTAAATTTCTTTGAATGTTTTTTTTGTTTTGAAATATAAATGCTGCCTCCTATTTTCCTGTGATATTTTTGTAACACATAACGTAAACACTGAAAGCGAATAAAGCGAAGTGCGGACCGTGCGAACTGACGAAACTATGCGCTTGTGATACAGCCAGCTTTGTTAGTGCGGTGCTGGACGAGTTTGCTGGATTTAGAGTGCCGCTCTCTGTACACCTTCGTTCCCTGGTCCTGGAACGAAATTCTCGGAAAGACATACTGCAGGCTGACCTATTAGATACTTTTAGTGTAACTAAATACCCAATCCAAAAGCGTTGAGATTTTGCCTAGTTTGTATGTAAGGACCATTCGAATATTTACTCCCAGCGTCGTGCGTGCAATTCGTTGGTTATAGCGATATAGTATTCTGTGATTAGTGATAAGTGATTTATCTGTGCGTGATGTAGTATAGCTTCGTAAGTTACTACCGTTGCAAATGTGTATGTCTGAATGTATGGACATGTGAGCGTGTTTGAGATAGGAACGCGACTTATACACAATAGAATAACGAGTGTTTTCTTTTCATAACTCGTCGTATATTTTCGGGACGCACTCTTAAGCATATTGTAAATTCTCTAATTCCCGATGATCGTCGTACGTGCATTTTTGGTACACGCTCTTAAGCGTTTGGTAAACGCTACAATCCAAATCATAAGCGCTTCTGCATTTTCGTGAACGATTGAATGCTGCAAATAGTATTGCTTACTATGCTTTCAGGAGATGCTTCTAACGTTTCTCGTCAATTCCTTTCTTGCTCAGTAGATTCTCATATAATTCCTGTTACAATGCTGGATAAGAAAATTTACCGAACTGTCACTATGTCCGACTGTTAAGCAAGTTTATTGTAACGGTTACTAAACAAATTTTCTTCGTGAAGTTGGAAAAAAGAGAGTTCGTTCAGTTTCTTCAAACTGATTAATCTTGTATAAGCAATAAATAACCTTGTTAACCGACTTATCCTTTAAACTTTATTCATTCGCGATTCTCAGTCTTAGTCAACTTGTTGGTCTTAAGGACGGTATAGTATGGAACTCTCACGGACCACGAAGAAGGCCTTACTTTAAAAAATCGCAGTTTAAAACGTGGCTGACCTGCGAGGCACGGCCGTTGCAACGAGGTCAGCTCTATAGTGATTGGTCCGCTAAGTTCAACGTCTGCATCATTGGCTTACTAATCGGCGTTAATTCAACAACAAACAGAGAGGCATATCGACTGTTTAACGAGTCTTATTGACATCAGGCTAATAACTAAATAATATTGAAACGAGTGCTAACGATAACTCTTCTTGGGTGGCTGTACGGCCGGATTCGCCAATAATTTCTTCAGCTACCACTCTAGAACACTTAAAAAAAAACCCTATTGCTGTTGTTGTTGCAAGTCTTGCAACCATTCGCGAACCCATTTGGTATTTAAACATCACAAGTTTACGTTCACAACGTAATTATTTGCATCTATGAAATAACAGAGATGAGCACAGGAATATCCCTCTTTCTCAAAAGTAATATTCGTTGCATGCTGTGCCGCGAAAGGTGCATTCCAACAAGAAATTACCGTATCGACTTGGCCATCTAATGTTGGTCGCTTATAGACATTACCAGGAATTATGTCGACCCAGGAATATCCAAGCAAAGTTGTAGCATTTTGCAGCTCGACACTGAAACTGATTTCTTTTCTTCGTGAAAAGAAAAATCGCTATTTTTACGGAATAACGACCCACTTAATGCCTTCTAAGTTTCTATTGTAGAAACAATAGCATAGATATTTATTGAAAAATAATCAATTATTTACTTAAAATCTAAAATAAATCTTTATATTACACATAGAAAAACAAGCGTATTTTTGAGATTGAATCGAAGAATTTTTCTGTGTATCTTTGCGTATAAATGGGTCTATAATATGATTTCTAGCATTCGCCTCAATATTAATTTTTATTAATTTTTAAAATAATTATTAACACGTGGACCTCAGCTTGCTTTTCATTTTATCGACATCAAGCGTTTTTCAAACCTATATTTTGAGCTTTAGTTTGAGCTACATCATTTAGGTTTTCTTCAAAAAAAAAATTTTTTCACTTATTATAGCAGTTTCATGAAAAGATTAAAATGGCAGAATTCACTCAAATTAAAAGTTAAAAAATTCCGGGCATTTTTGCAGACATAAAATGATTTAAAATGATTTTTAAATTTTTAATGTTTCAAAAACTTCCCGGCACCACAATTTGTTTTCTTTTAATTTGAATTTTCCTAAAAGTTTCCACTGGATGCCAGTAACTCATAGGCAAAGTTACAGATTTCAAAAATATATTTACTGTGAGCACATCGACGATAAAGGTTAAAGTCTGAAAAAATGTTCGTTTTTACAATTTTATGAAAATATTTCTCATATTTGACAAGTTCAAGCATTTAGATCAGTAAAGTAGTTCATACTGAAGTAATTTTATACGCACACTGTACAGGATTGTCAAGCAAAGGGCAACATCTGTACCGAAAAGAGAGCACGAGGTAGTGGAAAGTGCATATGCAGTGCGTTTTGTCACTTTAAATTCATGTTTTCCCTGAAAAATCTTAATAATATAACTTTTGCTTTCTCATAGAGGAAGCTTTGTAATGGCAAAAATTTCGAAAATTTTTAAATTCGTTCAATTGAACGTTCCTCAATTAAAAAATGTGTAATACAACGTTCTTAGCAATTGTTCGCGCGCGTGTGTGTGCATGTGTATGTGTGTGTGTATGTCACACTTTTTTCTGAACAAGATAATTTGAAGACGGTTGCATACAAACTGATGCCATTTGGAGGGCTGATTTTAACCACTAATATCTGAAAACTGACCGAAAGATTTCTAAAAATAATCTATACAATTTTTGTAGCACTTTATAATATTTTAAAAATAGGTTGTTTATAGTAAAACCTTTTTCATGAACATAATTCAGAATTGATGCAAGAATAGAAAAGATTCTTCGATTCGAGACGAATTAATTGACCTATTTGTATTTTTGTATTTATACTTCCTCTGTGAGGAAGCAAATATATTTGCCTTATTAGTCATAATGAGGAAGCAAAGTGCTCGTAAAAAATGAGCACCATACAATTATCAATACAAACAAAGTGGAAACACCCGAAATCGAATTCACAGCTTCTTCATTCAATTCACAGCAGTTTCTCCATATTGCTAGATTAACATATTATACGAGTTCGATAAAAACCTGTATGGAAGTCGTAACTCCTCTGAAGATCGGATGCGTAACGAATTTAATTGAAGCTAAGATCGGTATTGTGCTTCGTTCGCAAACTTCGGCATTGTTTTTCGAACCTGTATCCGAGCTCTTAGGCATCCGTCCCTACTTTTGGGATCGTACACATGTGAAGATGCAGCTGTAACATCTTTGACACATTTCAACAGTTCGGGTGTAACATGGAAGGTAGAAGATATCATCCTTTAGCATATTCAATACAAATCGTCCAGAAGAAATTATTTCAGCTCATTTTCAGTGAAGTGCATTGTCAATGGAGGTTTCGTTATTTTAGGCTTCTCCCAGATGATGACTTCAACATGATCTTCAGCTTCAAAATTAAGCTCTGGAACTTCAAACTTTCTTGTCACTTTGGAGGTGATTTTTCTAGCAGATAGAATGTGATTAACTGCTTGTTGTCTCACATTCAGCCTCTCATGACTAAAAATAACTTTAATGATATTTTCAGGATGTGCGGCGTAGGCATTCGTTTTAATCACTTTATGTGATGTGACCTATGTGGTTCTACATTATATCCAACGCAAATCTTGAGGATGCTCCAATCAATCTGTACCAAAGCTTAACTATGAAGCTGAAGATTATGTTGACATAATTAGGGAGACGTGTAAAGTGACGGATTCTACATCGACAATGCACTTCACTGAAAATAAGCTAAAACAATTTCTTCTGGACGATTTGTATCGCATATGCTGAAGGATGATATCTTCTACCTTTCATGTCGCACCCAAGTTGTTGAAAGGTGTATGAAAGATGTTGCAGCTGCATCTTCACATGTGTGTCAACCCAAAAGTAGGGACAGATTCATAAGAGCTCGGCTACAGGCTCGAAAAACAATGCTGAAGTTTAAGAACAAACCGATCATCAGACGAGTGACGACTTCCATGCAGGTTTCCATCGTACATAAATAATATTTCAATCCGGCAATATGTCGAAAAAGTTTTATTGTTAAGCTTTTTCAGGGAAAACATGAACTCAAAGTGACAAAATTCATTGTAAATGCCCTTTCCACTACCTCCTGCTCTCTTTTTTCGGGATAAATATCGCCATTTTCTTGTAAAATCTGTTCAGTGTATGTACAAAATGACTTCATTTTGAAATGATTTACTGATTCAAATGCTTGAGCGTGTCAAATATAAAAAATATTTTCATAGAAGTGTGGAAATGAACATTTTTTAGATTTTAACCTTTATCGTCGATGTGCTCACGTTAAATATTTTTTTAAATCTGTAACTTTGCCTATGAGTTACTGGCATCCAGTGGAAACTTTTAGGACCTGAGAACTTCCAAAAATATATATATATTTTGTTTTTGACACGCCCTAAGCGCCATCTTCAAGGTACTTTCAAGATACATCATTCTAAACTCACGAATAAAAATACTTTTTCTATAATTCGCAAAAAGTGCCAGTTTTTCCACCTGTTTTCTGTGTGAAAAGTGACCAATTTGCTGTCGATGACGTGGCGCATGCGCAATGACAACCTTTTCGGGCAACAGCGAAAAAAGTAGACGGAGGTAGTGAGAAAAGTAGACGGACGCAGCGAAAAAAGTGACGCACAGTTACGGCCGTATTATTGCCATGGTTTTGACAATTACCATTGTTAGTTTTGCGTCAATCGACACCAAATTGCCCCCTTTTTAAACAAAAAAAAAGGTAAGAAAAAACTAGCACTTTTCAAACAAATTATAGAAAAAGAATCGTGTCCCGCATGTTAAAAAAGCGACGATTTTTCAACTTGTAGCACAATATACGATTTTGTCACAAATTGGATGAGTATGTATAATGCTGTCAGAATGTAAGCCTATGAATACTAAAGATTTCTTTTAATTGAGGTGTTAATGGTTAACTCAATTTACCAAAAGATATCTATTTTACTTAAATATAGTTTACAAATTTGATGAAATTAGTAATTTTTTAGAAATGTGTTACTGGTTTGGATTATTACCTTTTTCTTTTTGAAAAATGGATTAACCTGAATAGATTGGTTTTAAATCAACCCCCAAAAATAAGTCATTTACCAAAAACTTTGAACTTTGATTTTAGACACTTTTCGGTGTCTCTCAGTCCACTGTGAAGTGACGAGAGGTCGAGAGGAAATGTTCCAATGCTTGGTTGTATCGAGTATAGAGTATCGAATATCGACTATCTAGTGCATAGATAAATAAATACATGTGTAAGTCGGCGGTGGTTTGCTTCACTCTCTTTTTCTTCCTTTCTCATTCCTTTACGATCTCCTCCTGCCCTCACAAACGTTTCAGCCCCAATCCTCGAGCCCTCATTCAAGAATCTAATTTATATTGAAGAATTCCAAAGAGGGCAAGCCAAGGCGTCGATCTTTGAGGCGCCGCCGTTTAAGATGCATTATGCTGGCGGGTGGTCGACAATAGGTGTGAAAGCGAGGGGGTGAGAAGAACAGAGAGAAGGCGCAAGATCCCTCGATATGAAAGATCGAGGCGCCAAAAGGAGGAAGAGAGGGCGAGAGAGGTGGAGGAAAAAGAAAATAAAAAAATGAAAAGATAGAGAAAAGAAGACGCTAAGCACAGGAAAGGAGATATATACAAAGGTGGAAGGTAGAAAGAAAGAGGAAGGAGGGCAGAGGGGTGAATTAGGAGAAAGAAGACTGTTCCCGCGCCACGCCGCGGTGAACCAAAACCGTACCCAATATGATAATTGGACATGAAGAAGGATGTGACAGCAGCACCTTCCGAATATTTTGACTCCCAATCGATGCCAAGATGCAATATGCACCAACATCCATATGAATGATAGCTCGCTTCATCGAATGCCTTTCTATAATCAAAATCAATTTTTAATAATAATTATATAACCTTAAATTTTTCTCGACTTTGGGTCCCAATAATCTACAGTCTTTACTTTTAACTTCCACACAGAGAATAAGGAGATTGAAGAGATGGATATTCAGTGCCAGAATCGTGTAATGATTACAACATTTTAGGAAGACCCGGGAAGGAATGTGAAACTACACACTAATCATCAAAAAATTTGATCTCTCATTCATAAGACCTTAACTTTTAATACTTTAAAGTAAGTGTATGCAATTCACACGCTATCATCTATAATTTATGTGGGTAAACCTTTGCAATAATTAAACTAAAGAAATACAATCTCCTTTCTAAAAAATTCAACTATTTGGTTGAAAATTTGTCTTTCTGGTAGAAAATAAATCTTTGAGTTAAAAATGCAATTGTTTGGTTGAGAATTAATCTGTTTCAGTTAGGAATTCAACATTTTCGGTTGAAAATTCAACGGTTTGGTTGAAAATTAATCTTTTTGGTTGAAATTATAATAATTAGGTACTAAAGAAATATAATCTACTTGGTTGAAAATTCAAATATTTGGTTGAAAATTCGACTTTTTGGTAGAA
>JAUMHM010000083.1:52572746-52591584 GCA_032362435.1 Melikaiella ostensackeni
GACAAGCATACAGATTTTTTGTTTGTGGCGTCATCTCTGTGTCAGGCCGAAGACTTTTCAGCCCATGTAGTAGATGCATAAGCCCATTTTCCGTTTTTTCTTTCCAGAAAATCGAGCAAACGCTGTATTTCAGAAGCTGTTATAGGTTATGAGATTTAAAGTAAGCTATTATACTAAGTATCCCCTCAAAATGAAGATCTGATTCTAAAATAACTATCATGTTGCTTCGCTTCAGAGTGTTTAATAAATCAAGTATGGACTTATGACGTTTTGATAAATTATGATGACTTGTCACGTTTTGACAAAGTTTTAGTATCCGAATTTCGTTTCTTATAATTTATTTGATAAATATTACCAAAAAAATGATTTAAGTCAATTAAATCTTAAATTCTAGAGTAACGGCAATTTATATACGATATTGAAATATTCATTGAATGCAAAGAATATGTATCTACATGAAACTAAACAAGAGTTTAGAACAATTGATGTTCTTACAATTTGTGTTTACACTGAAATTTTGTCTTTAAATATAAACTGCACATTCCATGTATCTAAACAACCCCAAATCTCATCGATTTCATCGCCATTCTCAGCAGCAGAAGCTGACGACGTACTATTAGGGACGTTTAAAAGAGACCCTACCCATTTCTGAAAGTTGATTCCACTGCCTTCAAATTGCTTTACGAGCAAATTCTCCACATCTTTGAGCCATTTCACCAGAAATTCGATGCTCTAAACTCAATTCTTCTAATTCAACATTTCAATCAGACCCTCTGCACTTGAGCAACATTTTTGGTACTTCGTGATTGTGACTATACTTGTAAGTTCAAGGGAACATTACTATGCATCGAATTTTAATATCTTTCGTTGTGTCCTTTTTGATCAGAATTCTTCTGAAACCCGATGTATCATCAGCTTTTTTGTAGATTTGAGCCAACGATTTGGTGTCATACACTGTCAATACCTCACCCCCTAAATGATTTACAGTGCCAAGCTTGGAATATATATTTTTATAATCAACATGAAATGGACAATATTTAGCTGAAAAAGGACGTCTTCTTTTCGGAAATGAAGGAATTCTTGATAGCGATTTAGGACAGGATTGTCAGCACCAGGAACTATTGCAAGCACGTGTTACATCAAGATGTGTTTGACTGGTGCCAATTGTGACGAGCTGCTAACGAATCCATCGAACACATTATTAATGGTTGTCGCGTAATGGCTCAAAAAGAGTACGTGTACAGGCATAATGATGTAGCGGGCATTATACGTCAACAAATTTCCTCAAACCTAAGATTCTTAACAAAATGGATACCTTTCTATAGATACATTTCAGTGTCCATTTCAGAAAACGAAAACTACATCTTATACTGGGATGTTACTATCCAAACGAATCATTAAATCTAAGCCAATCTACCCGACATCCTGATGCGTGAGAAAAAAGGTGGAAGAGTCTATATCATCGACATTGCTTGTCCAATTAACCGGAACTGGCAGGCAACCTATGCAACCAAGATCAATATGTATAGCGAGTTAGGGCATGAAGTAAAAACAACATTGAGGAATGTGAATTATTCCTATTCATCCTATTGTGATTTTGGCTACTGGCAATGTGCACGCAAGATGCTACGAACATCTTGAACACTTGGGAGTCAGTAGGATACTGACAGCAGCTCAAAAAGCAGTTTTATTTGAACACCTACCACATTGTTGAAAACTTTTTAGACTATCAAGAAGTAGGCGAATGAAACCCTATGGATTACTAGGCGGTAGCTCTAACAAAGCATCCAGAGGTATTAATGTCACCTTCAACACTCTCGGCAGCTGCGTAAGGACAACAACGGTAAATGACAAACTCCAAATTACATCATACATCTAATTTTGTACCTACTACAACGTCATCGAAAGAACTTTCAAACATCGGATGAAATTCTGAACATCTTTAACTTATGTATCAGGCACTTGACTTAGTCCGTAGCTGATGATGAAACACCGCGTTCATCTGAGAAAAAGTTGAAAAACGCAAAAAAATGATATTTGAACAACGTAGACAATTACTGGAAGGGGTGGGGAGGAAGTTGAACAATTATTATTGTACCGATTACACTATCAGAATGTTTTGTACTTAGATGAAATATTTTTTTATAGAATGGATCGTGAAGTTTTTTCAATATTGGCGTCGTCCTATACTTTTTTATTAGTTTCATTTTCTAGAAGTGCCTTGCGTAACGCAATATACAGTTCTAATAGCCTATCCACAAGGTGGTCAGCTTTTATGTTGCATCATTTTATTGCCTTTTTTATTAGCACTTTACAGTCGGATTTTATAGCCAATTGAAAGTGTGGGACACGAGCTCGTTTTTTCATCTGCTCGTGTAAGTGTATTTTGATAATGGTACTCTTTCTGCCTACAGCAGCGCTTCTGAGTGATTAATTAATGCTTAACAGAGTATGAAAACCCAAGTTTGAATTGCATCTTTATATTTAAAATTTCAAAAAATTGGGTCGTTTATATTGTTTGATTTCATTCTCCCTCCCTTAAGTAATAGAATATTGAATTTAAATTTGATCTGTTAGTTCTTTATTGGTTTAACAAATCGCCAAAAAAACAAAAGATCATTCCTCATAAAACTGAAAAGATATGATCTTAAAGTAACGAAATCCCATTGATTCTCTCAGAATTATTTTCTCTAAATGGTGCATTTCAAACTCGTTATGAAATTGCCTTCTACAAGTTGGAAAATTATGCGGAATAAGAACGGTTGGAGTCGCGGTGCACTCGAACCACTTTCTGGGATTCAACTTTGTCGGTACATTGTGCTTCTGTTTCATAGCCAAGAATAAAGTAACTTGCAAGCTGGAGGGTAGGATTATTATCTGTCCCGTGCCAAGAAAAATGGAGGAAGAAGAATCGGGACTTCTCATCGCTTTAGGCTCAAGTTAATTTGAACTTTCTCAACGGAAAATAGCAGAGTTGGATGCTTTTCCAGTTATCTACTCTCAAATTACTGCCACCTAATTGAATCTGCATTTTTATTCACTCAAAAACGTCAATAATTAAACTCACCGATTTTGTTCAACTTTTGCAACTGTTTTGGGTTTCGTAAGAAACCTTTATAATCTCGTGTACGCACCTGACCGTCCCTGAACACGCTTACAAAAAAAACTATTTACGCTACGGCCTTGAGTTTTTGTATTCTCTCCATAGAGCAACCATTCATTAGCGAAAAAAAATCTGAGAACTTTGGAAAAAATCTGCTTCCTAAAAAATTGTAAAATAAAGCGAGAAAAAATTTAACAACGCACACAAATCGAATACTTTTCAGCATAAACTTTCAGTATGTGAGGAACCATCACAAAATTTTCATTCAATACAAAATTGGTAAAAATATATGTTTTGAATCGGCAATGACAAACTAGAAACTTTTAGAACCGACATAACACAAATATTTTCTTATGAATATGTCATATTTATTGATGACAATTTAGGAGTGAAATGTAGATATGAATAATGGTTACAGGCAATTTTGTAGGTTTTTTTGGACTGAGAAATTTTGTTGGTAGAGCCCTCACTGTATTTTGCTTTGTTCAGCTATAAATTTGAATTTTTAATTTTCTTATGGCATTTTCCACGTTAAAAAAAAAACTATTTTATTTCAGAAACTGATAATTTTTGTCTCTTGTTTATTTATCGTATCTAGGGTAGCTTCATCGGAACGCTGAATTATTACTTTTTTCAGCTTGATTTTTCAGGGTTAAAACTATAAATATTGGCAGTAGAAGTCTGGCTAACGAACTTGACGTATCTTTCTGGACCACAAAACAGTGTGCAAAAAAATTTTGAATTAGAAAATTCCTCCGAAAGTTATCGAGTCGTCAAACAGACAGGCAGAAGAATTTAAGACATTCCATCATAAATGAGAAGGATGTAAAAATTCACATTTTCCCACCAAACAATGAGTGCTATTAAAAAATTTTTGAATGCAATTTCGTAGGTCTTTTTGAGATGAGAAATTTTGCTATCAAAGCCTTTATCGTCTATCGCGTTTTTTAGCTATAATTTCAAAGATTCGATATTCTTATTGCATTTTCCACATTTGAAACAAAAACTATTATTCCCATCGAAAAACGGCTGGAAGAAATTTTGCAGAACTTTCAGAAACACATAATTTTTGTGGTTTGTTTATTTATTGTATCTAGCGTGGTTTCGTGGGAAAGTTGAATTACTATTTTTTTTAGTTTGATTTTTCATGGGTAAGACCATGAATATCGGCAGTAGAAATTTGGCAAACGAACTTGAACTGTTTTTTTGGACCACAAAACAGTGTGCAAATGGAAATTCAGAATGAAAAATTTCTTCGAAAGTTATCACGTCGTCAGATGACAGGCAGCCAGACGAACAGGCCGACCGATAGACAGACGTTATCGTAAAAATCATTTTTTCTAACCCAGGGAGTCTCAAAACGTTGAGAATTGACGAAAACTGAATAGGTTCAAATTGACATAAATCTAAAACACTCCTTCATAAATGATGAAAATGTAATAAGAGAAATGAGGGCAATTTGGTTATTTAGACCCCTATGCTGCATCGTGGGATGAATTAACAAAAAAGAGGCTCAAAATAACTTATAAAAGGCAATTCTGGACCAACTTTGGATTTTTTCTTTTGAAAAATTCAGTAGAAAGTTTTGAAAAGAATTATGCAGCCTGATATTGATTTTTTCGATTAAACTTTTATATTAATTCGAATAGTGTAAAAATGAACATTTTTTTCTTTTTTATTTTCGTGGAAAAATTTCTGCTATGCTCAGAAACGTTTGAATTAATTATTTATGAATTTTTCGTTTGCAAGGTACATTTTTGAATTGAAGGTATTTGTTTTTTCATTTGGAAGATGATATTTGATCATAACAATTTTTCATCCTTTATTTTTTGATGATTTTATAAATAATGATATAAACAAATGCCCAGTGTGACATTTAAAGACAGAAAAAAAATCGTTCTCTCTATTAATTTTCCTTAAATTATGTGGTCAGTGATGTTTAATGACAGAAAATCGTCATATGCTACTTTTTATCAATTTTATTAACAAATTATGTAAGCAAATGCCCAGTGCGAACATTTGAAGGTGAAAAGGAATGGTTTTGCTCTTAATTTTCCTTAAATTATGTCGCCAGTGCTGTTTAACGATGAGAAATTGTCATCCGATATTTTTTATTAATTTTATAAACAATTTCTTCAAACAAATGCCTAGTGTGAAAATTTAAAGACGAAAAAAATTTGTTTCTGTATCCGAAATATTTTTTTTTCTAAACAAATTTCCAGGGCGGATATGTAAAGGCGGAAAAAATGCACTTTTCGATGATTTTTCCTTAAGACATATGGTCAGTAATGTTTTGTGATGTTAATTTGATAAGAAACGAATTTTATGAACATATTTAAAGTGTGGACGTTTAATGGCAGAAAAAATTCGTTCATTTTGCAATTAATCTCAAATTATGTTGCCACTGTGTGCTGAAAGCTTTTCGTTTAGTCCAATTTTCTTCGGGGATGGTTCAAATTGAAGCTTCTGGCGTGTAGAGTGAAGATAGAGAGTAAAATCAGTGAGTGAATAAGAAAAATAAGAAAAATGGCAATTTTTCAAAATTTAAGCCTACGCCAACGAAACCCATACCTGAGGTCGCTTACCGATCTCTTCTCGGACATATTTTTCAATAAGTTATTTTCATTTTTATATGGAAAACCAATGTTTCCATCTTCAATTCTATAATGAGAGAAAAAATTCAAAAGTATAAAAATTATTCATTAAAGAATTTTCATTTTCTGACGAACTTACTTATGCACAACATTTTTAATAATTATGCGATTTTCTTAAATGATGGTTCATTTTGTACGTGCAAACATAACTTACGGCGTTATTATATAACCAATTTCAAAGTAATATTATTTATTATCATACCATTAGGCCAAATCCCTTCCAAGGTAAGCGTGACTCATTTGGTTCCAGCCTCATTGCACTTTTGAGGCTCCAGGAAAAGGAATTTATATGGCTAGGGTAAGTAAGGGATGTGTAGGAGATGGGATGGGATCTACATCAATCTAGAAGTCGTGAGCTGCTCATTTGAATGACACCCTTTTCCCACAACACCGCTCCGACACGGGTCGCTGGGTAATCTCTCTAGCAATCACCCCAGGTCAAGAGCTCCACAAATCCATTATACTAATCCACTTAGTAAATCTCTTCACGAGGGTCGATAGTAACCAAAATCTTTCGTTTAGGGTGTCACTCTTCTTCTTGTAAGAAATTGTCCTCCATACATCCCTATCCTTGCATACATCCTTTGCTTCCTTTACAACCATACATCGTTTCATGCAAGCTCTTGTGCTTCTACGACTCTCTATATCTCTACGCTTTAGAGTCTCATTCAAACATTCCAACCATTCTTTCTTTGGCCTACCTCTGGGTACACTACCATTTCTTCTACCAACCACATTCTTTGAGAACCCACTCATTACTGACTTTGCCCATTAGTGTTTTGCCGTACATATTCTGCAGTAATTGCATGCCAACCGAGTTCACTTTAGGGCCCGCTCATAAACTACGTTACCAATTTTGAGCTATTTCTTACTCCATCGACCCCCCTCGTTGACAAACGTAGTTTAGTCTTCACCCTCTCCTTCCCTACGTCAAGCAACGTAGCTCCTGGCTAAACACGAATTTCACGTTTGTTCTACGTTTTTTCGCGTTTCTAGTGGGCTTAGTTGCCAATGTGCCTTGGTGACCGAAAAAGATTTTCTATCAAACGAGATGAATTTTCAACCCAAGAAGACGAATTTTCATCAAAGAAAATTCAAACTTTCAACCGAAAAGTCGTATTAATGACCAAATAGTTCAGTTTTTAAGCCAAAAAGACGAATTTTTTCGAAGACAGTTGAATTTTCAAGCCGTGAAGTTGAATTTGAAAAGAAGTTCATTTTCAAACAAGAAAGCTGACTTTTTGTGACAAAATATAAATTTTAAACAAAACAGTCGAATTTTTTTACCAAAAAGATGAAATTAACAAAAAAGTTAAATTTTGTAGCTTATAAAATTACTTTTTCACATAAAAAAAATTTTATCCAGAGGAATTCAACGAAGGAAGATGAACTTCTAACAGAATACTCCAATCCTCAAATAAATGGATGAATTTACAACGAAAAAGATTAATTTCCTACCAAGAAAGATGAATTTTTCACTGAGAAAGATGACTTTTCTATCACAAAAGATAAATTTCCAATCCAAGGGAACAAATCTTTTAAAAAAAGTCAAATTTTTGACAAGAAAAATGACTGTAAAAAAATTATTAAATTTTCAAAAAATAATCAAATTTTCAACGAACAGTTGTATTTTTAACCAAATAGTTGAATTTTCTGCAAAAAAGTTGAATTTCCAGCGCGAAAGTATGAATTTCTAACAGAAAAGTTAATTTAATACCTATAAAATGAATCTGTTAAAAAGTCATTCAACTTTAAACCAAGAACTTGATTTTTCAACCAAACAGACGAATTTTCAACAAAGTAGTAAAACCGGCAACCAAAACAGATGAATTTTCAGCCAAACAGTTGCATTTTTAACCAAAAAGGATAAATTTTCGACCAAGAAGATTAGTTGTCTACCAAAAAGGACGATTTTTTATAAGAATATATGAATTTTGTACAAAATAGTTGAAATTTCACATAAAAATGAAAAAATATCTAACCTTATAGTTGAATTTTAAACTAAAGAAGATAAAATTTTCGAAGAGATAGTTGAATTTTCAATTAAGAAAGATAAATATTGAACCAAAAATGAAACACATTTTCAACACAATAGTTAAACTTTCAACAAAAAAGGTGAATCTTCAACCAAAAATATGAATTTTTCACAAAGCAGTTCAAATTTGAACTAAGTAGTTGATTTTTAAACCGATAGGACGAATGATTTAAACTAAAAGAGATCAATTTTTTACGGAAAATGGAATGATTAAATCTTCGATAAAAAAAAACATTTTCAACCAAAAATGAAACGAATTTCGAACACAATAGTAAATTTTTCAACAAAGGAGATAAATCTTTAACCAAAAGTATGAATTTTAAAAAAAGTAGTTCAACTTTCAACTAAGTATTGAATATTTGTCAAAAAAGATGACTTCCTAACATAATAGTTGCGTCTCAAACAAAATAATTGAATTTTCAACCAAACGAGATGAATTCCGAACCAGAAATATAATAGTAGACTTTTCAACAAGAGAAAAAAACTTTCAACCTAAAATAGTTAAATTTTCTCTTTGGATTCTTTAACTTTTAACTAAGCTCTTTTCACTTCTAACTTGAAGGTTTTTTAGTTCTTTGCGTATATCTCGGATTGCTTTTGACGGATTTCAATCAACCTGGGGTCAAATAAAAGATCTCTCAAAAATACATCAAATAAATTTTTCCAACAAGTTTTGGCGCAAATTTCAAATTTTGACACACATTCAAATATTTTAAGTCGAATTTCCTCAAAAACAAAAATACATACATAAGCGAACAAATTCACACAGTTGTCTTACATATCAAGTATTTATCATGAATTTTTAGAGATTTTTCGAAGTGGTACAACATTGTAGAAAAAATTGAAAAACTTACTTCCATACGAATATCGCACTTCAAAGACCTCAAATGACTATTTAAAAAATTGTACAATTGACTTTCTTACTGTTTTGCAATTAAAATAGTCATCTAAAATGTTCCCAAAACTTCTAATACAGACAAGATATTTTTCTACATGAAATTCTCTTTATTGCCATATCTCTTGCAGTGTATGAGGCCACTGGAGATTAATAATTTTTTTAGCAATATATTCTATAATCTGGGTATGCAATACAAAAAAGTGAGGTATGTAAAGAAATTGAACTTACTTTTCTATTTTTCCACTTATGTATATTTTTGTTTATAAAAAAACACAAATTATAATCTTAAATAAGCATACTGTACACGATTTTACTCTACAATGTTTGTATTATATGTAAGTTTTAAGTTATACATCAGTATTCATCAGTATTCGTCATTAGTCTCCATCACTGTCTTCGTTTATTAGAGGGCTTACCCTTTCTGTTTCGAAAATTTTGAATGAAATTTCTGCTAGTCTTACAATTTCAGTAAGGTACCTTGCGTGAGATAAATAGTGAACGACCGCAGGAACATGCGAACAGCATCCAAGAGTACGTTTTGCTACTTATATGGCGTGATTTTACTTGAACTTTTATTATTTTCTTTGTTTGTTTGAGATAAAATAAGTTTATGTCACCGTTTTCTGTCATCATTTCTGCTAAACAAGATACCGACTGTTGCAATTGGTAAGTCTCTGTAAAACAAATCTTCAAATGTCTTACTGTCATCTCCGGAAAGTCTATCAGATCTGTAGATATGAGTTTCTCTTCTGGGACTTTGCGTCTGCTCCATCTTTCACTCTCTGCTTCTTCAGCTCATGTATTTTCGTCCATGTCTTGGCTGTTTATTCAAACTATAATTTCGTCAATCATAGATTTGTCAGACGGGAAATGTTTCCCGAATGTATTATTAAGGAAACAAGCTATCTTGCAATACAGTGCTGCTTTTGACCGAAGTTTATTGTCCAGTGTATGGTGAAGGAGTTTATATCTTGCACCAATCACTACGTGTACAGCTTCGACAGACCAACGGATTTTCGTAACTCAGCTTAGATAATTGGATCCTTAAATGTTTAATTGGTTACGCTTACCCTTCAGGGTAGGCATAAGTACTTTGTAACCAAGATTTCCCATCTGTTGTTTAACGTCAGGGAAACCTCGATCGATTACGAAAATATCTCCTTCTTTCATTAGATCTTTTAAATCACTTGGTTCCTTCAGAAGACTTTCCATGATCTGAGCATCATTTACGGTTGCATAAAATGGACCCAGCACACCAAAAATAAAACCGTTCGTTGTACATAGCGTAAATAATTTACACAATGGAACTTTTTTCTGTCCCGAGTAAGACTGCCGTTGATACTCGTTATTACTACTCTTTTCATGACGTAAATACATCCCATCAGCAATCAATATCAACTGACCATCTGTAATATTATTTGATTTCTTAGCTAAAAGCGATGTATGATTTTGTTTTAACTCATTTTGAGAAATAGCTTCAAGACCAACGCGAGTTGGCAGGATGTCTGTTTCGAAAGATCTTAGTGCGGATATTGTGAAGTCCGAAACTTGCTGTGTACGTTCGAGTCCAAGAATCGCAGATATTGTTCCACTGGAATTTCCGCTCGTCAACTTAAATAAAAATACGACCAAAGCTTGTGTGACATTTTGATAATGCGTATTTTTCAGGGACGACATCATTTCTTGTAACTCTAACAATTTAGCGTTTTTTAATCAAATGCCGAGTGCAGCATCGATTGCCTTTGGAATAAATATCTGTCTCTTAATAAAGACTTGTTCGCGAACTGCAGACGGAACTACAATAAATTCTTTCGTAGATGCACATAGACAACAGTATGCATGAGTTGTAATTGTTCTTTCAAATGGCATTTCTACGTGTTGCCCTGAAGCTGTATCAGCAGCAGTCCTATGAGCAACGGAAGGGTCATCAGCTGATGTCAATGTGGAGGTGCTGAACGTTGTCGGCGATGACTCTAGGATGTTCGCTGTTTCAAAACTTGTTGAAGGTGTATTTTGACAATTTTTGTTCTTTTTTTCTAGCTTAGATAATCTGCATTTTGTGCAGCATTTGTTGCACACTGTATCTCCAATAATTGTGGCACAATGGGATTTATAGCCTGAGTACCATGGGTTGTCCCTATTGGGACCCATCGCTCGTCAATAAACTAACTATCTCCAATAAGTACATCTCAATTAAAAAATTCTGTATATTCTGTGACTTCACTGTCTGTGTTCATAGGCTTTTTAAAACCTGTGACTTTGTTGAGGAAGATATTACAACCAGCGCACCTTGGGTTTTTCAATCCTTCTTTAGGGCCAAACATACAAATATTGAATCTGAAGAAGATTACGAGTACCCAAGTGTAGTACATGTATTTTATCTACAAGAAAATGAATTTTTTTTCAAACAATGTCACTGCAATCTTGGTACTACCAATAGATGATTCCAGGTCTCTTATTGTTTAAATCAAATTAATTTTTATGTAAACAATTTTAATTACGTTTCATTACCCAGTAAAAGACTCAAGGGATCAAATCAGAATGAATTGCATTTTTGAATCCATACAAATCCTGTTTTCTGATTCCTTGAAACGAACTAACGAGAATGAAAATTAATTCGGCGATAATTGGTAATAAACAGAAAGTGCACAGATTGAGATTCTATTCAATTTCTTTATTTGCAGCCGGATATAAAGACTAATAATGAAAGCACTTCATTAGTATTAACTTACACGTAACACATTCGTAAAAGGATTACTTTTTCGTATGACACATAAACATTCATACTCACAGATAAACAAAACCAAAGACACTGTGTGTACACGTCAGCTGCGTATTTCAGGTTGTGTCGTCAAACAACATGGCATCGATATCGATTATTTATTTCTATCGATTACTATCGATTAAAATCGAAGCTCTCCACAAATTATCATTATCATATCATAAATCGTATATTACTAAAGAAATTGGTAATCTCCAGTGCCCTCATACACAGCAAAAGATATGGCAATTAGAAGAATTTCGTGTAGGAAGATATTTCGTTATTATTAGAAGTTTCAGGAACATACTAGACGACTATTTTTATTTCGAAGGGTAAAAATATTTTCGTATAATATTTTTTATAGCCATGCAAGGTCTTCGAAGTCCGATATTCGTGTGAAAGTACGTTTTTTAATTTTTTCTACCCTGTACTACCACTTCGAAAAATCTAAAGAAATTCATGATAAATACTTCATATGTGAGACAACTATGTGAATTTTTTCGCTAATGTGTGCATTTTTGTTTTCGAGAAAATTTCACCTAAGATATTTGAACGTCTGTCAGAAATTTGAATTTCGCGCGAAAAATGGTTGAAAACATTTATTAGGTGTATTTTTAAGAGATATTTTGTTTAACTCCAGATTGATTAAAGTCCGTCGAAAGCAATCCGAGATAAACGCAAAAAACTGGAAAACCATAAACGTGACCTTGAAAGGTCACCTTCAAGGTTAAAAGGCAGAACATTTCAAGAGAGAGTTTTCCTTCTATAACGGATACATAGGACCAAGTTTGGTTGGAAAAGGCTCAAGGGCACTTTCCACATACTTATTCGGCTAGGCTCTTTTAGCAGGACCGAGAAAAATGTGGAAGAGGGGAAGTTTCTTGAAAACAAGGGCAAAAAAGAATTCTTTAAAAAAAAGCGAAAAGAGAAGAAAAGGGGAAAGAGTGTGAAGTTTGAAATATGGAAGTAATTTTCAAATTTGTTAAGTTGTTACAGAACTATACCGTTCCAGAGCCATCTGTCCCAGAGTTCGCAAACTTTCTTAGAAGTTATTATCAGGAAACGCATTAATCGTTATCTCAGTTCGTGACGTTACTTCTATGGACCCTTCCTCCCCATAATATCAGCTGTAGTTTTGGGCGCGACTACCTCCACTCCTCAAATTCGTAACGTTGTTTATGGAGGGCCCATTATTCCTATCCTTCTCTTGATACACTGCCAATAATCTTTCTACATTCGTTTATACGTCTATATATCTTTGCATCTACTCCAAATTACACATCATTAATTTTGTCATAATTTCAATTATCCTAAAATATTGGTTTTGCGCAAAGATTGTCACAGTTTACTGAGCCTCGCGAGTAACATTTGAAAAGCAGGGCTTTCGACATGAACGTTCATTACGCCCATATATAAAAAAAAACAAAGAGAGTAGCGAAAAAAAACCGAAAGAATTTTCAAATGTATTTTTTAATAAAGCAGCGCGAACTAATGCGAACCATGGTTTCCGTGAAACAATTTGAGCTGAGAACAGAGCATGTGTCTCAACTTCAGAGTGAATATGACACACTTTTTGTTGAACACAATCTTTGTCAAATGAAGGAAACTTTATAAAATATTAGATGTAAATATAGAATCCTGTTTTCTTTTAAAAACTTAGCCTCTTAGGAAAATCATCTTCTATCGAAAATATAATTGTACAAATAATATATTCATCGTTAATTCTGATTTTACTTGAATTATCCTCAAATATTGGTTTTTGCACAATGATTGCCACATTTTGCTGAGGCTCGTGAGTAACATTTTAGAACCGGAACATTTAACATAAACGTTCATTCCGCCTATACCAAATTGAAAAAAAAAACATTGCAAATATTAACAAGAAAACGTGTCAAAATAAACAGACAGAATTTCTGAATGTACAGGTATTAGTTATGAAAATTTATAACACCCGTGTGAAAAAAGTCCCACTTGCCGTTTTTGCCATGACGGCCCCCGTTGGGGACCTATTTGGTCAATCCATAGGGAAGGATACGAAATCCTAGGAAAGGAACGAGAAGAACTTTGATCACTCAAAAATTTCAGAAATGGCGCGGTTTTCAAAGTAAAATTTGCAAAAAACTCATTTTACCCTTAAAATTTGAAAATATTCGTACAAAATGTAAAAATTTTACTACACTCAACTCATGATTTCTTTTGAGTTTCGAGCATTGCCTGATAGTGTGTAATTACACCGTAAGCTAGCGCAGGCTTAAGCTGCTCAAGTGCGAACGAGCATAGCTGAAGCCTAGCCTTGAAGCATGAGAGGGGGTAGAAAAGCAATTCTCCGGCCTCACTTCCTTTCATGCTCCAAGGTTAGGCTTCAGCTATGCTCATCTCCACTTAAGCAGTTTAAGCCTGCGACTAGCGTACGGTATAAGTAGATTCTGTTACCATGAGGATCTTCCAAAAATTTCTACGATACTGGCTTTCTCCTGTGGCGGCAACTATAATTGATACTATACATCGAGAATAAATGAAAATACAATAAAAATTGTATAAAAATATTTAAAAACATGCAAAACGCCTGATGAATAACTTTTCCTTACTTAAGAGTAACCTTACTTATGAAGGAACGTCGCGCCTAGAAGTCAAAGCTTTTATTGCATTCAATCTTACTTACATTTTTTTTCATATTAAAATTGAACATGAAATACTGGCATGAAATCGACATAAACTTGAGAGTATTTACAATTAACATAAAGTTTGAACTATTGACAATGAACAATGTGTTGAATGAATCACAGCACCCGTACAATACTTCGTAGTATCTGAAGACTTATGGTATGCTTATAAGAATCTGAGAATTCAACGAATATTTGTCACCTGAATCGACTCATTACTTTAAGGCATTCGAGTAGACAACATTGTTTGTTCGATTATTTTGAGCATAAATGTGAATACTTTTTGTACTCGAGTCGTCGAATTCTGTTTTTGGAAATTCCATGTCAGGTGAGGAATTTGTACAAAAATTAAGACAAACTCTGAAAGCGAAAAAAGAATTCAAAACTCAAAAACTTAAAATGAAAAATGCATGTTTGAATCTCAAATCATAAAACTCGTACTCAAGTCGTAGAATTTGGTTTTGAAAAATGCGAAGTCTACAGTGAAATTTGAACTAAACTTGAAAAAAACTCTGAGATGATAAAACAGAAATATGAACATAAATACAGAAAATAGTAATTGTTTTTAATTATGAAAATTGTACTCGAGTCGTCGAATCCAGTTTTTAGAAATTTGAAATCAGTCGTGAAATTCCAACATAACTTGTAAAAAAAGTTCCGAAGCAAAGAAAGAAATAAAAAATTCCAAACAGACAGATAATCAAAAATATAGTTTCTAAGGTAAATTTCTACAATAGGCTTCTTTCTGTTTGCAGAAGGTCGATTTTTTAAGTAAAATTAAAAAAAATTATTGACTTTTGCCCATTGTTATTGCAAAAATGACAATGAGTTTGTGATTCGGGCTAAATCATAAAACTTCCGAGTGACATAATGAATCATTGTACAAATCTTTACGTCATTCCGTGCAGTGGTTTGGTAATAATAAGAGTACAAACAAATTTTCATATATATATAGAAGAAGATGATTACAAAAAAATGTAAATTAGGAATGTAATTTCACCTACATTTTTGTAATCGATATATCACTAATAATTAGATTTTTGTTATTTATTGAAAATATTCGTAAGAAATAATTTAGACAGTGAATAGGTGTGTTTTTGTTCGAAATATTTGAAATAGACTGCCGTAGCTTAACTTCTCATGATCAGTAGTCTCATTTAGATGTCTCGTGATGTCCCAGGCCAAACCTTGAAGAGTATCGGTAGTTACCTGCTTCTCTAAGAACTCATACTTTTACTCTGCCAGCCTCTACAGTGCATACTCTGCAGCCTAAGCTTTCAATTTGACGGTCTAATGAAACATTTGCCAGATCTGTATTATGTCTATCTGTGTTAGTTGTGGACTAACACGAAATCAGTGTTCGAAGAGTGAGTGTGTCCCTTCTTCAGTTGTTTCATGCACTTATTTTACGTTTAGGTCAGTGAAAATAGTTTTGAATATCGATGTGCGATGTGTATTGTGTGACTTCATAATTTTCTTATAGTATGTCTCCTAATCGTCGGTATGGAAATAAGGTGCATTTGCGTTTATTTGCACCCCGTCCTTAAAGGAAGAGAGCAAGTAATAACCTTGCAAATTGGCACGCTAAACGAAGGTAAGTTACATATATTCAACAATCTACCTAGTGAGGTTTCACTGTTCATCAGTAAAAATCGATATGCTACATTCAGTCATTTTAAAATTCAATTTCAATTCGTGAAGGCGTGTATGCTCAATAAGGTGGCTCAAAATCACTTTTTTCAGAGGGCAATGACCCCCACAAATTGGTAAAATACATAGGAAAAAATCACGTGGGGTTTCTTGTTTGGGAAAATGTTATGGGAAAGTAATAGGACTTGTAAAGTACTTTCCAACGAAGAATTCCACTCGTATATATCAATGATATGGGTTTGCCACCCCTAACACATCCCCACAGTTGCCCGAAAAGTACCTGTAAATCTGAAGATGTTAATTCTGCACGAAATCTACACCTTTCAGTACTTGATTCTTGTTTATTTGACAAAATTATTATTGTTGGTCTAGTGGAAGAATAATGAATATTTTTAAGTAATTTCTAATTACCAAGGTGTCTAGAGACCCGGCGAAACCGGGAACTGGTCGGAAATTTTGTGCACCTTGAAAAATACGGAAAATACCAGAAATTCGTGCGAAGATCCGGGAAATCTGTGGTCATAAATTTAAATTATAAATTTTTATTTTATGCGTGAAACTTATTATTATTGTTATTACTGTTATTATTAGATCATACGATTCAGTGATAAAAGCGTGTGACGCGTTGAATATCGTCGATTTATTAGAATGCTCTACGTTGAAGAATAAATCAATAAATTTCTAAATGTTTAAAATTATATTATTTTGAAGTAATTTTAAGATAGAAACAATAAATATTGATCGTTGTTAAATTTTATATAAAACTGAACACTTTTTAAATTAGAAGTTAAATTATTTTAACTTGAAGTCGTTTCAAATGAATAATTCTTCAATTTTTATTTGTGCATCAAAATTCAACACTTCCACTTTCGAACTGAGAATTTAAAAAAATAAACAATTAAAATGGTAACGTTCAGAATTTAAATTTAGTACTGAAATTTTAACGATTCAAGTCTTTCTATTTGAAAAAATTAAGTTTCAAATTTTTAAGTTTTGAATATTTCATTTATAACTGCTCATTTAAAATAAACAGTCAAGTATCGCTAAATATTGAAAAAATGTCGTTTTTTTAATTTGAAAATTTCAAATTGAAAGGTTTAAGCGTGGAACATTTTAGACTGAGACAATATTTGAACAGGATTTGAAATAGAATAAAAGCGTTTGATTATGAATCTATTAATTTGAAATCATTTGAAAATTTTTGAATGCTTCCAATTTCATATTTTATTCTCTTGAATATGATTGTTAAATCAAGTTGCGGATTTTAAAACTCTTTAATTTCATATAATAAATTGTTGAACGATATTCATTTTAAAATACACATGGAGAATTAAAGCTTTCATTTGGGAATTATAATATAATTTTTATTAATTAATATTAATTATAATATAATATATTAATATAATTGTGATATAATGAGAAGTTACTCAGGCTTTCGAATTAAAACAGTTCAATTTTCAACCTTAAAATCTGTAAAGTGTTTAATTTTGAACCGATTCAGAATCGCCTTGTTAAAATGAATTCTTGTTCAATTTTTGATACTTGAATCACAGTTCAATTTTGAAAATTAGTAATCAATTTATATATTCATTTGACCAACTATAAGGTTTTTTTATCACAAGTTTTCAATTGCAAACGTTAATAAGCAATCGCGGACAGTTGTCCAGGAATGGTCCAGAAGGAAAAACCCCGAAGCTAAGGTGTGAACAACCGTGACAAAAGCTGAATGGCGCCTGAGTGAGGTGTCATTTATGGTGTCTCTGGGATGCCGGGCGACCTGGCGTATGCAGCCTTACCCTTGCATGCGGGGCTCTGAAAGGGTGGATGAAGCCTTTCCCTAACTTCTCGCGGGAACAACTATGACAACACCAAACCCAGTTGTGAATGCGGCTTAAATTGATCGAACGCGCAGAGCACTTGACAATTGGTTGGCAAACAATGCCGATCGCCCTAGAGTTCGAGGTGCTGTAAATAATTTGGATGGAAATACGATGACGGATTGGCGAGACGATCGACGTCTTGAGTGGACGGATCGACTCAGAGATGTCTTGCTAGATTGCTACGATGGCAGCATTATCCCTGCTCGCACGGGTTACATGGCGCGCCTACACACTTTGTGGTGCCAGAAATACCCAGAGCTTTGGCAAGTTTCGCAACAGAGGCTGCGAAACCGCGCCGGGAACCTCTCACAAACAGGATATATACGCGAAACGCTTCCCAACCACTGCAAGAACAAGCCGCAGACGAAGAAGTGGAAGCGACATTAAGACTAACTGCGGAAATCACGCATCCCCCGAGAGATGATGGCGATTTCAGGACGAGGAAAAACATCAACATCCATGTTCCTCCTAAGTCCCAAGATCTGGCTGAAATGGATGACGCCCTTCGTGAGGATCTCTCGGGGGAATCCGACCTCCGGACCACCACTTGTTCAGTTTATGATGCGGCGAGAGCTTTGGCCGATTCAAATCGAAGGTTCAAGTCGACGATAGATCAAAGGACCAAAAGGCGCTTGCATCAACTGAACAAGAAGATTGTCTGGGCTAGACAGAACGCGTCCCGTATTCAGTGTGGGATCGACTACATAACATCTGGTAAGCCTTTTATGGTAAGGGTCCAAAAGTTCGCTCACGAACTGAGGATCCACCATAATACATTAAACAAGTCAAAGCTGCTAACTATGCAGCAGCACATTGTTGACAAAATACGGGTTTTATCTGACGCCAAGAAGAGAATACAGAAGAGGGAAAGATGGGTCAGGAAGAATCAATAATTTCTCGCTGACTCATCGCACCTCTTCAGCGATCTCCCTGTTTCTATCAATAATCCGCTTACGTCCGAGGAGGTAGAGACTTTTTGGAGAAAGATTTACGAAGTTCAACACCCATTGCATGAAGACGCTGAGAACATCATGCGTTTCAAGGAGCTGTACAACAACCTCATAACGTCCGAGGAACGAAAAACTTCTCCGCTGCCGGACCGGATGGTATCAAGAACTTCTGGTGGTAGAAGTTCACTTCTACACACCAACATCTGGTCCGGATCTTCACCTTATATTTGAAGTCGGAGACGCA
>JAUMHM010000083.1:52641943-52654299 GCA_032362435.1 Melikaiella ostensackeni
TGAAGCAAAACAGCTTTCAAACTTCTCTTACAGGAATCTATGAATAGTCTCCATTCGATGGCTCTGTAAATCCCTGGCTTCAATTCATCCATCAATCCATTTATATCGTTACAATAAACTAATGAAGGCTCTTTTTCTTTTGTGAAATATTCCCTGAAATCTCTTTTTATATTCCTATAGTGAGTTGCTTTGACATTTTTTTCCACCAAGTTTTTTTTTGAGAATAGAAACCAAGAATTCACTTGTTTCTTTGAATAGTCCTAAATCTCTGATGACATCGTTGAATTCTTCTTTTGAAAAAAGTTGCTGTTTCTTTTCTTCACTTCCTACATATTCGCCGCAAATGTCAGATTCACTGGAGCATTCTTCTTCGCTAGCGTCTTCTTGGATCTCTAAATTTTCCCTAGAAGAAATACGTCCGATTCCTTCAATACTTTGCTCATCTGTATTGCACATCTTGATGGGTTTTATTACTGTGGGAACATCGACGTAAGCAATGCTTTTTTTATTTTTTTTTGTTGAATCCAGTTACATCGTTCTTGAAGAAATAACAATCCTCTTCACAAGTGGGTTCTGCCCATAAATTTGGACTTTTTAATTTGAGATCTTCAATATTTTTACTTTTATGCCAACGAGTCAATTGTGATGTACAATAATCGCATATTTTATGTAGCACCCATTCTTTTCCTGATTAGCAATTGTGAGATCATAACAATCTCCGTAAATCGTTCTAATCTCCTCAGAAATTGTCCTAAGAGTTTTTAGTGGATAGAATTCACTGCATACGTAGCAGAATTAATTAAGATCTCTTTTACAATTAAGTTTTGAAGTGATAACTTCAAGATCAACTTGTGATTTAGTACCCTTAGATTGTTGAGTTGAGGATTTTTTGGTTTTATTCACAAATGCCATGAGTATATGATAGACCCACACATTAAGGATCCTGGTTCGATCGCAGGTGAGTCTGCCGTCCTGGGGGTGATAACCCTCATACCTCCCCAGGGCTGAGTATGAGGGCTTTCCGGCCTTGACGAGGATAAAATCAACTCGTTGTCGAACACACTACGACTTCATCCTCACACCCTAATGCCCTCCTGCAAGGCAGTGCGCTCCTACTGGCTTCGTTACTCCAACAGATAGTGATACGAATCATTCTACACATCCCCTTTCAGGGCAGTTGTCATCGTTCACAGAATCCGTCGGAGTAACAGGATTTCGTCACTCGTTCAAGCAACAAGGTCACACTAAAAGAAAATCTCGTTCAGCATCATCAAAATAACAAAGATGCACGCATCATCTGATATCACTGTGGGATCAAACATATAATTGTGCATTGCGAGAACGTGCGAAATGCTGGTTCGCACGGTTGTTATCTGCATAATGCTGTCGACGGCATCAACTGATTTTCAATTTGTACTCAGCAACCTCGAAAACATAGGATATGACCACTTTGCATTGAAACAATGCATGTTTTACATCAAATTACCAATTTGCCACGTTTTTTTGAGGTTAGAGACGAAGTGTGACGTCATAAATCTACAATGAATCCGGATTCGGATTCAGCGAACTCAAAAACGTAGGGTGAGCCTATTCTGGTTTCTGGGACTGACAAGTCTTTTTTTGTGGATCTGTGTTATCGTCGTCCGATAAGTTAACGACATTTAACCTTCATTCTTCTCGATGTAAATCGAGAAAGTGAACTTTATTCTGGGGGTGTCATTTGAAATGATTTACGAGTAACACTCAGACTCTCAAGAATTTGTTCAATTTCGCGTAGTGATTCATCAATTCTTCCGACTTTACGAAACCCTCTGCCATTAAATCTTTATTTTGGCAAACTGTTAATCGGTCTCATGAATTTTTACAGTTTTATGGATTTTGTATTTGTCTTGTTGTCTATGGGTCACTTTTGCGATGTCCCTTGAGAATTATTTCCTGGGGAAAACTGAGCTGTGCCATCGGATCAAAAGTTTAACAAGCAGTTGTTATCGGATCACTGAAGCAGCCTACCTCAAGGTGAAAGGAAAGTTTGCAGATGAATTAAAAGAATTCTCTAAAGAGCGCGTCTCCAGGTCCATGGATAATTCAACGTTACACGTTGCGGGTGCTGCTCTTTCTTATAGATTATTGGCAAAGATATCATTTCCAAAATTCACTAAAAAAGCTGATCATCTTTCACGTCGAATTCCAATCACTCACGACAACTATCAGCGATTTTGGGATCTGTTTGGGGAACGCTTTGACAACAACAGATTTTTCATTAATACACATTTGGCTGAAATCTCTGCCAATCCTCCGAGGAAAGCCGAATCAGCAAGCGCTCTGTAAGAGCTGTACAATAAAACGGTTGATAATCTTCAAACTTTGTCTATCTTAGGGGAACCAGTCGACCAATGGTCATCTAGGCTCATCCATGTCACCGTGGAAAAATTAGATCGACAATCCCGTCGAGATTGAAAAACTTCTCAAGGTGACTCCATGAATCCTCCAAGTTTTGATGAGCTCAAATCATTTCTACAAAATACAATTCAAGCTTTAGAAGTCTTGAATTCAACGTCCAGTAGCAACTCATCT
This sequence comes from Melikaiella ostensackeni, assembly GCA_032362435.1. Classification (NCBI taxonomy): domain Eukaryota; kingdom Metazoa; phylum Arthropoda; class Insecta; order Hymenoptera; family Cynipidae; genus Melikaiella; species Melikaiella ostensackeni. Next base: position 52,644,518 of record JAUMHM010000083.1, read on the forward strand.
CAACGCTCCTAATTCTAATTCAGCATCCATTCCTTCACATCTTTAGGAAATCATCATAGAACGTCTACTTGTCGGGAGAGGCTAAAGTCATTCCACGCTTCCGTATTTTATTTTGTTCCAGTGTCAAATCGTCGGAAGAGGCTCGGACCATTCCACGCTTCCGTATTTTTTCTTGTTTCAGTGTCAAGTCATTGGAAGATACTGGAGTCTTACGCGCTATCGCGGTCCACGCTTCCATACATGTCCTGTGCCAGTTTAGTTGCTGAAAAAGAGGCTGGACTCAGCTCCACACTTTTGTGCAGTGTCTTAATAAAAATTGTTTCAATTTTCGACAGTCTTCGGTGGCCATTCAGTTTTTATTGCAACGTTTCTCTTGTCACTTAGTGAATTAGGTTAATTTGCGTCAGGCGTGATCGCCAATCCGTACTACACTGCAATCGCATCGTATGCAGCTGGATTCATGCTGAATTCATCTTTGCTTGGGTCGAAATAAAAAAATTTCCCACAGTTACAGTTGTGATTTTTTTATGGAGGGCGGCGCGTGACGCATCACCTATGAGTGGATTTCTTAAGTATCAAACTTAATTAATTACGTTTTTGTATTTTGATCTGAAGTGCATAACAAGAATCTTTTCGTCTGCGGCGAAAGGCGGGTGGAATGTTGCGTACAAGAATGAAAATTGGAAATAATTCATTTCGATTCTTTCTGAATTAATTTTTGTCATTTCTGAAATTCAGTGACGTCATTTATCGATTGTCCAAACCGGGTTCATTGTTCGTCTTACCTCTTCGCACACGCCTATCTTTCTATTTATTACATATGCATACTTAAAGGACTCTTAAGTATATTCATTCGTAAATTTTTCTAAATCCTCGCTGCTTGCTTTTCAATTTAGTGTTTACTGTCAGTTTAAGTCTGTCGGCAGCGAGTTACAGTCTGAATTTAATTTTAATGTAATAATCTAGTCAATTTTGTTTTAATAAAGACTGCGACGCTTAGTTCGCAATTGTTACTATTACTGAAATGTGATAGTCCTATTGAGTTCAATCCTTTGGTACATTATCAGTTCGAGAACGAAAAAAATTTTAAGAAGCAGAATTGTTTATTTCAAAAAGATCTACAAATTTGCTTCGGATCCTTTTTTGATAAGACACAAAATTTTTGTTTTAATCGAAAAAACTCTTATTAAATATAAAAAATTCCATTTTCAGGCCAAACTAAGCGAGATACAAGAAAAATGATGAATAGCAAAATTCTTCATTTTAAAAATATCTACAAATGTGTAGGCCCATATTAAAACAGCCCACTTTGTCGATTGTCAATAAGGATCAACTTCAGGCAGAATTCAGTTTGAAGTTTGGGTTACTGACTAAAATTTTGTTGTGACAAGAAAAAGAGCTCAACAAAACGGTTTTGTTGCGATTATGATTCTTTAAGACGTCAGGTTTATGCCCTACGTTGTTTTAAAATAATTTCAAAAACGTCAATTTTCTAAAAAACCTGACGTGATAGAAAGCTTTCGCTATAAGATTCGGTTTCAACGATCAAAAATATTCGGGAAACACAGTCTGTCAGTCCCAGTAGAGTTTATCATTTTTTTTGTGGTCCTGTGTTATTGGTATTTTTTTGCTTTTTTAAAGGATCCAATTTTTGTAATTCTACGAAATTTGTTGGTTAAATTATTGAACAATGCATTGTAGTTTCAAAGTACTGAACATTGAAAAATATCAACAACCTTTGGCATGTTCTTTGTCTAAATTAATGAGAGACTTCTTCCAATCTTCCAATTTTTCTTGAAGCGGCAACACCAAGCATTCCATGATAGCACTATTTGAAACATAACATAAAAATCATTAGAAATCGTAATCAGCATACAGTAGAGTAGTTAAAATTTATAGAGCGGAAATAGTTGTTCCACTACTTTTCACTCTCGCCTCCCAATTTCATTCAAATAGCCAAAAAAGTGTTCTGTGCCAAGTTTCATCTCAGTCGACGCTCGCTAATTCTCATCACGATTTCGTGGCAGAATCGTAACACAGTATAATAATAACAAAAGCTATAAATCTGAACTCATAACCAATTTGAGGATTCGATTTTGTTGTACAAGTAAAAAGTCCTTTTTAAAGCAAAAAACTTAATTCCAAAACTCTTCTTTCACTCACGTCTTCCCCTGCGTGGCCACACGGGAGAGCTCTTCGCTTCTTTATTTTTTAGCGACAGACTCTCTTAAGTTTCTTCGTGAAAAATAATTTCTGACTGTGAGTGTATTTGGGAATGAATTTTTTATTTTTCAAATACAATTTAATGAAATAACGAAATGAATAATTTTTCTATTTCGATTTCATTATTCCACTAAATAGTTTTAGAAAAATAAAATTTTATTCCCAAATACACTTATAGGAAGAAATTTTTGTTACGAATATTTTTTAAAAAATCAAGTTTAATCCCATACATTTGATGCCCTTGTCCAAAGATATTATACAGATAGATGCGGCAAGTAGTAGCGGAATGTAAGAACGGTATATATAGTTAACTACTTTCCGGCCATACCCAGCTGCTGCCCTCTTCATACTACCTTTCACTATAGATAAAATCGTTTTTCTGAGGGTAATAAAAGCTCCTAGCTGTTTTCTCAAAAGTCGGTAGGGTAGCAGAAGCAAGGATTTTTTCACGTTTTACAAAATAACAAATTGATATAAAATAAAAATATTTTTGCAATTCTAATCAGTAATCCTCATTTTATTCATGAAAAACAGAAATTAGTGATTACATCAAAGTTTTACCACTTTAAATCAATTTTGATGCTCTGCTTCAAAAATCCAGGGGGCCAAAAATTTTGTGTATGCTACAAGTAGTTTATCCTGAAAATTTGAACCGCTCGCGAGCAAAAAGGGATATGGGTGGATTGAGCCTGAGAAGAATTGTCCTGAAAGTCAATTAAAAAATTGTTTGAATTTCAATTTTAAGGACTGATACTTGTAGTGAATTTCAAGGCACAAAATCATGAATTTAAACCTTCAAGCGCTTCGTTTATCGAACGAATTTTAAGCAACAGCAAACTTCTGGTGAAAAAGTTGTTGATTCAGGTTCAAAGAAGTTTTCTGGAAAGTTTCAGCTCAATCGAATTAATTGTTGAAAAATTATGAATGTTGTAAATTGCAAGCGGCAATCTTAACGTTGTCCGACGCACGTGCCTCCTCGGCTACAAATGTGTTGTAGCGGACAATATGAAGGTCAAGTCGGATACCAAAATAATACTTGAGATATTATCATTAAAATAATTTATTTACCAGACATTTGGAGCAATGAAAAATTAAAATAATACTACATTAAAAACTACTTTAATCAATTCCGTTGTTACCCTTGAAAAATACTTCTCGAAAAATTCTTCTTCTTGAACGCCTTAATAATTATAGAGATTTTTTACATCCTTCACTTTGACCGCTTTTAATTCAATTCGAGGTAAGGGACTTTTCAAAAGATTTCTAGTTTAAACGTAGGCTTAAAGAAAAAAGAGGTCGGATTTCGCAATTCGTAATTGTCATAAACATCCACTTTTCCATTAGGAAAAAAATTTGAAAAGAAAGCTGTACTGATTTGGAAGTTTTTTGGCTTCTGCACTTCGCCTTTGAAACTTCTTTCAAAATTCTGCGGAAGATCTTCACATTTCTCGACCATTGTGAATGAGGAAGAACAAGCATTGCGAATAATTCCCATATATTCAGCTTCAGTTTTAACTAGTTCTAATATTTTTGATTTTTGCGAATATGTGCCAAAATTCCTATCGCACTGGCAATAGGAATGTCCTCGAACTGGAAACACATATTTTATTTCACTTTGCAAATAAATTGCCCATAAAACCAAAAAATAAAACACTAATTTTTATTTGCGTTGTACACATCAGTTCTAGGCAATTTAAAAATGAAGCCAACACGACGGTTAAAATAATAACAATAAACAGTTTTACTAAACGTGAATTTAGCCTCTGTTTTTTTCTGAATAATATTTTCCGAACAATTTGTAAATTTCTATAAGATTTATTGAAGGATTTTCAAAATATTTTAGATTACTTGAATTTCGTTTGTAATGTGAAGTACGATGTGGGATTGATTTACAATGCTCTTTAAACATTCTTTTCAAATCTTTCGTTAATTAAACACGACTTTTGTGTCGTCCACCTGTCAAGTTTTTTAAAGGCTGCTTATTTAAAATATTTTCAGCACTTCTTTTGCCCGAACACAGAAAAGCACAAAAAAATTTCTAGCAAACTGAAACATTTTCTTCGCCTGCATTCGTTTCGATAAGACCCTTGCATTTTAACGTTCCATTGGGAAGAAAATTTTGTTCATTATACTTTCCGAAATCCCAAAATTTTTTATGTACTTTTTCTGGTTGAAGACTTGAACATTTTTGGTAACATTTTTCTCCACAGCAGGATTCAATAGGTTTGAAAGATCTCGCTGGGATTATAATATCTTTATCACCGTCTTTCTTAATTTTAGACTTTGTAATGTATTATTTTCCCTAAAATAATAACAAATAATGCTATCAACTTCTTTATTAAAAAATAAAAATAATTACCTTAGGCTCTCTATAAGTAATTCAATAAAATAATTACTTAAGAAATCAAGAATAAGAAATAGTCCTAAAATATTACACTTATGATAAAATATTATCAAAAATTTTTATTAACAGTTTCCAATCGTACCTGATTTCTCGAACATTTCTTTCCTACACTCAAACCCGATATAAGCCCAGTTTCGGAAGTTGCTTCGCACTGGCCTTGGGCCTGAACCGGATCCCTCGAAACGTAAACAGTCAGGGACGTGTGAACCATTTCCTAATATTACGCAATCTCCGAACGTGAATCGAACCTGAGAACATGCGCACTGCGCCTTTATCTATACGCTGCTGGCATTCCACGATTGGTTGAACGCCATCTCTCGCCCCGACCGCTGAGAAATTGCGGGGGCCAGCAGTCGGCCAGCAGTTCTAAGAAGGCGTAAACCGGATGGGCTTCTATAGGGGTTCGAGTGTAGCTTACTGCATCTTATGTTACATAATCATAAGATCCTATTGCCAAAACAAAAAGTTTCTAAGAACAATTTTGATACTTGGGTCAATTAAGAAGCGTCATTTTTCAAAAAACGAGTAAAGATGTCACACTTCTGTTGCATTCTTTTTTCTGCCTCTATTCTGTATTACCATTAAGTTCGTCTTCTCTTTTTTCCCTGACATTTCCCACTGGCCCTTTTGATACTGCTTCATCCCCCCTTTTTTCACCGACCCTAACATTTTTTACTCCTGCTACCTTCTCTTCTTTCTTCACCTCTGACTCTATACCAAAGCTATTTGAGGTAAAATTGTTTACTTTTACTTTTTCTACCTCTCTTATGTTTCTAAAATAGTTTTGCCATCTTTTTTCCATATTTCTCTTCCCACTTTCTCTTCCTTCTTGGTCTGAAGTTTCCTATCGCTTTCTAGAAGCTTCCCATTACAAGACCATATCTTCCTCACTCATTACCCTTTCTTCTTCTTGTTGCATCTACTTTGAATTATGTTAGTGAAAAAAGTTTTACTATACTAGACTACAAAGGTTCCTCTATCGAAAAGCGAAAGTCAAAAGTTTACTTTTCTAAAGTTAATTAATAAAAATATTGATTAATTTTTTAGAACTTTTCTTATCGATGTTTTGCAATATAAAATAAAGCCAAATAAATTTTAACGTAAATAAAGCAAGGTTGAGAAGATAAAGTGTTCAAATAATACTTGTTTCTCAATTTTGAGGCAACATTTGGCAAATACTGTATCTTGGTGGAAGTGAAGATGACGTACGTAGCCTATTTGCATGTTTCACAATATTACCTTGTTATTGATTCAATAAAGTTGGAAATTTTAGACAATCGCGTTCTTTTATTGAAATTATCTTTCTTTTACGTTATAAATTCTCATTGTAACTTTACTTTGATTAATATGAACATATTTTATACCGCAATTGGTATGAAATATGTCGGGGCTAAGCGGGACATGTTTTCATATTTTTCTCAATAAATTACACGAAGTAATTATAATTGGGTAATAATGCTTTGAGGATATAATTTCTAAAAAATCTTGTTTGCATATCGTAAAGATAAAACATTTAATTCAACACTGAGTGACTAGTTATTGTAATTCAAAGTATGTATATCCTTACTCCTCAGGGTGGGGCTAAGGCGTCCACTTTCAATAAAAACGCCAAAACCGCTATTATGTAATACCTAATGGCTAAATATCATAAATTATAGGTTCTTGTGGTTATTTTGAAGTAAATGGAACTAATATGATGAGTAAAAACTAATAAATACGTACTTATTTTCAGTAAAAGCATAACCTAATGTGTTGCTTCACGTCCTAACCTTATAAGTATGAAAACACAAAATAAAAAAAAAGTTTAAGAAATTCTGCCTGTTTGGACTTCCAAAATGGTATTTTCAAAATTTTGAACTAATTATTCAAAGTAACGGACGATGCCACGTTTGGTTTATAATTTCCGACCATGTCCGACTTTTCTCTACAAATTAGGAACTTTCTATAAAAATCGTTCTACAGCAAAAACCAAACATCTTGCATTGATTAAAATTTTCGATAATTTTTATAAGACGATATACTATATGATAGGTTAGGTAAGTATCCAAAATAATTGCAAGTAAAGTTTTTCAAACGTTTTTTAATCGAGTCAACCAAAATACAGAAAATGACAACCTTATATAAATATTATCTTTATCAAAACTTCCAAACAAAACTGAGCCAAACAGTCTCAAAAAGCCATGTGTAGCAATAGCTATAACTGAACATGTAGTTTCACTTCACTACAAAAATTACACTGGAGCCGTAGGCAAATAAGAGAAGTAGCTGGAGTTATTACATTATCTTACTTGTTCCAATTCTTGTTGAATTTAGTTAAATCAACCTCAAATATCTGCTACAATTAATGCTTTTTTTTACTTCACTTAACCATATATCCCTTAATTAATTTGACTAAAAAAGTGACATTGGGGCATTACACCTTGTTTGAAAAGTAGTTAAATCTACTAAGGATTTTTTTCAGTGTATGTCTAGGAGTTGTTCTGTTAGTTCAAATTTTCGAGCACCTTACAACAGCAAATTTTCAAATCTTAAATTTTTCGCTATTTGCATTAGCATAAAAGTTTTAACAAAGATACAAACATTGCAAAATTGATGTACACAGATCTCCTTACAATTCTTGATTCCGTCGATTGTAATTAATGCCTTATTGAGCATACTTAAAAGACTTATATAAAAGGGGCTCTAATTTAGCTAAGGATTACAGTCTGACTGAATCTTGACTAGAGTTGAAGTGATCATAGCCAGCAATTGACTTAGTTTATGTAAAATAAAAGTGAATCTGTCTACAAATACGTAAAAAATGGCGATGAGGAATATTTTCTTCACTTTTGCATTTGCCATTGGTTTGGTGATGTGTGTGAAAGGACTCCAGATCAGCCATGATGTACATGATTACCACTTTGGAAAAGCAGAGGACGGTGACATAACTTTACTAGCGGATCAGCCAGCAACTGCAGATCGTCATGCTAAACGCCACGATATCTATCCGACTTTCGTAGTCCCGGTCCCGGACGATGATTTGAGGGACAAGTTAACAAACAAAGATCCCAAATATATACCAAAAATTCACGAAATTATTGTGAAAGATCAAGGTAGTGGATCCCACAATTGTAGTATTCTTACTGGTGGTATTGGATATACATATGTCACACTAGACTTCACTAGCCACAAGGGTGGAAAGATGAACTATTTGGTTACGTTGAAAGGTCAATAAACCAAACTTAATTCTAACTCCTTCAATAATTTGAATATGTAGACTAACTTTATGACAAAATCTTGTTATTGCGAAATTCGTATTTGTGAAAAATTATGTAATTTTGAATTTATGTCAATGCGATCACTGTCCGACAGTGGAATAAAAAGTGCTTGCAGAAGAGGAATAAAACTTAAAAAAGGGAAATTATAGTTTTCAAAAAAACGTGAGTTATTATTTTATTCTTCCTGAATCCCTTTATGATTAAACAGATGTATGTGCGCGTTGACATGAAAAGGACCCTTATGGCCTGTATAGAGTTACGTATAGGGTCATATAAAATGTACTTACACCGCACCGTACAGTGGGAGGAAATGCACATTTTTCATTTAAAAATGTCTAGAACCTTCAATTTTTGTCCGATTTTCGCTCATTTTTTTTTTTAATTAAGGTACATTATATTCTAAAGAGCTTCGCTATCAGAACTTTTGTCTTCCCTATTAATTTATTTACAAGATTTTCACTAAAAATAGGGAAAAAGTGACATTTTTTACTTAACAATTTATTACGCTTCAATAACTGCTTCAGTAAACTTTATATTCTCTTAAATCAATGCATGGGGATTCACAGAATACAAAACAGCTGGAAAGTAGTTTGGTGGGTGCGTTCATTATATGGTATGATATACCTTTAATTGTGATTGTTGTTGAAAAATTCAATAAAAAAATGCATAATTCGGCCACACTTTAGTAGAAAGATTTCATTTCTTCAGCGTAATCAATTAAAAGTGTATAATCAATGGGACTTAGCTGTGATATTCTGCTGTTAGACAACAATTTATAATTCTTCAAAGAAATTCAATGAACAAATTCCTCTATGGCCGTTTTTTGATGGGAACACCTTATTGTTTTCTCCAAATTGTCCTTATTGTCTCTCTATTTTGACACTTTATTATCCAACAGGAAATGTTTATTATTTCAACAATATTTTATGAGAATAGTTCAAAATTATGAACAATGTTTAGAAAATTCTCACTTCGTTCATGTTTTTACAAATGAAATTGTGTTTCTATAACATAATCATTCACCCGCAATTCAGTATGAACCTTTTTGTTAAGAAGCTCTAGTGTCGAACAAATTTGTTAACATTAGTAGAAGTGTCTTAGCTTATAGAAGCCATGGTCAAACATAAACTAACTGAGTATTTTTTAAACATTGTTCATAATTTCGAGATATTTTTAAGGAAAATTGTTCAAATAATATACATATTCAGCATAATAATAAAGTATCATACCAGAAAGAAATTGTTTAAAAATTTTAGTTTGAAAATTTTATTTTACCAGTTGGTTTCATAAAACACAATAAGGTGTTATGAATTGTTATCTAATAGCAAAATATCACGGTTAAGGCCCATTGGTTATACATTTTTATTTGATTATGCCGACGAAACGAAATCTACATGTTAAAAAATAACGAAACAGTGAATTTGTTTATTGAATTTGTTGAAAAAATATAAATTATTATATAACAACTAGGTATTATAGCAAGAGGTATTGCTAACATATCTGCAGTTTATTTTTCAAACAAAAAAAAGGAATACCGTATAGGGAAACATAAGAGTATCATTCATTTGCTTACTAATTAATTTTGTTCAAACAAATAGGACTTATTGTCTCACATCAAAGAATTGCACAAAAAAGCTATAAGCAATATTGTGACTATTGATTCTACTTAAAAAACATACCGAATGTATTTAACAATGACGGACTTTTGCATTTGTTTGCCAAATTTGTTTAAATAATTGGAAAATGGTCTATATTTTTTAGAAGTCATATCGAATTATTTTTTTTAGATTTTTGTCCAAAAATAAACATCTGAAGTAGTTAAATATCGTTTTGTTTACTCAGTTTTGTTGACTCATTCGTTTATAACAGATGTAAAAAAGATTTTATATATCGGATAC
>JAUMHM010000083.1:52654399-52666555 GCA_032362435.1 Melikaiella ostensackeni
TTAGTCGCGAGTTATGACGAATGCGCAAGCAGAATATAGAGTTCCAAAACAACGACTGACATCAGCGAATCTACTGAACACTTGCCGTGTTTCGCGACCGTGTTTAGTAGCGAAGTACCGGGTCATGAGTACCTGTGGGTGGAAGGTGGGCCACAATAATGTGGTAGATCTCTAGGACGGCGTTCTTGGAACGCTTCGGGCAGGTGCAGGCCTCTGACTGCGTGGGATCCCGTTAATTCGGGCTCTCGCCATGTGGTTGGGGGTAGCATTCCGAAAGGGTTTCTTGAAACGTCTTTACTCTGCGTTACGCTGGGACTGGCGGGTTCTCCGGCCTGGGTCCCACTAAGAAGCAGCCCGCGATCGTGATCGATTTCGCGTGGCGGCCCATTGGGAGTGCTTCACTTCCGAACGGTGTTTTGCTCGCCCGTGAGGTGGCATGGCTGATGTGAGCCAGCTCTGCCGAGGTGGCGTCTGCCGTGCGGGATCAGGGACCAGCCCCTTCGGGACCCTGATCGGGTAGTGCGCAGTGGGCATAGAGATCGGAATCTGTGTTGCTACGAGCGAGGGTATACCCTTGCCCAACTGGTCCGACCCGCTCCTCTACGCACGATGCTCTGGTATTTAAATCAGATGGATAACCAACGGAAAGCGATAGAGAAAAGTAGGGCAGAGAACTCTGTTCCCTGTACGGAGGATATAAAAGATATCCCCCAGCTGCTCAGGGAGCAGAGTACTAGGATTGGCCTATTAGGTGAATCCCTGCAGGTCATCAAAGATGGGATTCTGCAAAATAATCCAGCACCTGTTAAGTCGAGCGTAGAAGAGGCAGCCAAATTATTCGGGAGCCTTCTTCACACTCACAAATGCTTGATGGAAAGTGGGGAGGGCGTCAGCAAGATGCTGGAAACCCACCCAGAACCGAGGAAAATCTTGGAGGTCCAGAGACCCCGTTCGGTGTCACTGGATGGTACACTGATGAGCCGGGCAAAAGGGGCTAAGAGGCAAGCCTCGAGCACTCCCGAAAACCGGACATCAAAGAAAGGAAAAGGCGATGCTCAGCCCTCTACTTTCGCCGAGGCCGTCGGGGGCCAGTCCTCCAGCAAAGAGGAGAACTGGCAGCTGGCGGAGTCAGTAAGGGAGAAGAAGAAGCAGCTACGGCTACGGCCATGTGTCGCGAGGCTGCAAAAACCCCGACAGGAAAGATTCCTGCTGGAGGTGCGGTACCGCAAACTACGTGACCAAGGACTGCAAGAATCCGCGGAAGTGCCTAGCATGCACAGATAAGTGCGCGAAAGAAGTCGGCCATGTTTCGGGTGCTTGTCCGGTGTTCCGAGAGGAACTTAATAAGAGGTTGAAGATAAAGTTCCTACAACTCAACCTGAGTAGGGAAAGGGATGCTCAGAACCTCCTGATGCAGACAACCAGGGAGACGGGGCAGATATGCTGTTCGTTAGCGAGCAAAACAAGAAGCCCGAAGGGATCCTTGTGCGCAACCCCGATTCATCTATCGGGAATTATTTGGAGACCGATAAGGGGTTTGTTTGGGTAGAGACGGCGGGTGTACGTGTTTACAGCTGCTATTTCTCCCCAAACGACCGTTTTGAGATTTTCGCTACACAGACTCTTGCTCTGGAGGAATGCCTTAGGAAGCCGACGGGCCAGTACACATTGCCGGTGACTTCAATAGTATGTCGCCGGTGTGGGGAGAAACCCGAATGGACCGGAGGGGAACTTTGGTGAGCGACATGGCCGCCGAATACGACCTGGTTGTAGTGAATCGGGGCCAGGCAAACACTTTCAGATGGGGAAACGCGGTATCAATTATTGATCTCACGATAACGTCACCCCGGCTAGCGTCAAAGATAAGCGACTGGCGGGTTCCCGAGGAGACAACCTTGAGCGATCACCAGTGCATTGAGTACAGCATGAAAGAAAGGCGCAAAAAATTAGTGGAAAGAAGGGGCGGCAGGAGAAACCGCGCCTCGGTGCGGGCGGCAAAGTGGAAAGTAATTGCTGCATGCGACCACTCGATGCCACGCCAGAGGCACAAAGGAGTCAAAAACTCCATGTACTGGTTGAACAACACACTGTCGGGCTTTCGCAGTGAATGCAACGCGGCAAGACGGAGATATACCCGTTCTAAGGGTGACCCGCTGCTGCAAGAGGCATGGAAGAACGCTAAGAAGGGACTGAAGAAGGCCATCAGGAGGAGCCAGCTCCAATGTTGGAAGAACCTGATCGGGGAAGTCGAGAAGGACCCATGGGGTGTAGCTTTCAAAATAGTCACTGAAAAATTGGTGACGAGCCGGAAAACCCACGGCCTGGACAACCCTGAGAAGGCTAGGAAAATCGAACGGGGCCTGTTTCCACGTGTGGAATCATTCCCGAGAGAGGACTGGAGTTTCTGCGTGGTCCAGAGAGAGAAGTTTTTGACTCTCGAGGAACTACAGAAGGCAGAGCAGAGATTGAAGGTTAGTAAGACGCCGGGCATCGACGGGATACCAAATGAGATCCTCAAAGAGGTGCTAAGGTTCTGCCAAGAGATGCTTTTAAGGGCTTCAACTCCTGCTTCAGAGAGGGAAGGTTCTTCGGCAATTGGAAAAAGCAGAGGCTGGTCTCGCTCAGAAAGGGAGAAAAAACTCTAGATAAAGTCTCATCCTTCAGACCAATATGCCTGTTAGAGACAATAGGGAAGCTTCTGGAGGACATGCTTCTACAAGGACTTCAGAGTCATACGCAAGGAGGAAATGATCTATCGGGAAACCAATTCGGCTTACGAAAAGGCAGGTCTACAGTAGACGCTATACAGGCGGTAGTGGACATTGCGAAGAAGGCAAGAACGGGAACTGGTAAGCGAAAAGGATTATGCGCGTTGGTGAGCATTGACATACGCCATGCATTCAACAGCGCGAGATGGAAGACCTGCATCGAAGCGATGAGATGTAAGAAAGTGCCGACCTACCTGTTGCGAATGACAGACAACTATCTGAGCGACAGATGGGTGGTCTACGAGAGCGTCACATGGAGCCTCGAAGAAGAGATTAGATGTGGTGTCCCTCAGGGATCGCGGATAGGCCCATTTATCTGAAACGTCATGTATGACGATTTCCTGCGCTTGGACCTGCCAGCGGGTACGACGACCAACGGCTCCGCGGATGACGCACTTATTGTGTGTACCGCTAATGATCCGAGGATCCTGGAGTTGGGGATCAATGACAGTCTAAGGCGAGTTAAGCGCTGGCTGGATGCCAGAGGCCGAGAGATGGCCCTGGAAAAGACCGAGGCACTACTCGTCACGGATATGAGATCCTTTTACTTACCGAAGATTGTTCTAGGTGGACTCGAAGCCGCGTGGAGCAAGAGTCTGAAGTACCTGGGAGTGTGGCTGGATAAGAAGTTGAACTTTCGGGAACACCTCAAAATCGCAGCCGCCAAAGCCACACAGTGTACGGGTAATCTCTCTCGGATTATGCCTAACATTGACAGACCCAGAGAAGCGAAAAGAAGGCTGGTAGCGAGTGTGGTTCAATCGAAGCTGCTTTACGCAGCTCCAGTGTAGGCTTCGGCCCTAGAACACCGCTTTATTATGCAAATATGACGGCGTCAATGAGTGCAGTATCGGTGCTGGCAAGCGTACCGTCAATAGATTTATTGGCGAGGGAAAGGCCTACTTGCTCCGTAAAGATCTTTCCCGCAAAAACAATGAGCAGGTAAGCGCTTGCGAAAAGGAAGCCATCCAAAAGAAGTCAAGACACAGACTCGTTGAAAGATGGCAAGAGAGATGGCGTGAGGAACCAACAGGGAGATGGACTGACCGTCTAATTTCGGAGCTTCCTACCTTCTGCTCAACCTCAAGATGATTCAGTACCACCAACACATCCTCCAGAGGCCGACGGCCCGATTCAATCAGAGGCACAAGCAATTAAGCAAACTAAGAAGGCGATTGAAATGGACATACGATATGAACAGGGGTGTAATGCGCTTTTACTTTTTGGCAGAGAAAAGTGGGCAAATTCTAAGGAGAAGACATCATCGTCTCTTCTTACTTGAGTGCACGCATCTAGCCACAAGAATAACGGAATAGAATCTAGTAGGCCAAGACATCCCAAAAAAATGCAGCACCTTGAAAGCAATTCGGGTCAAGCTTTGATAGAGTTTAGAGATGTAGAACCAATACAAAGGCATTCTCAGCCAAAGGTGCTCATTACGAGGGATCTGCATGCACTGATAGGGCACCTAAACAACAACGTTTTGCCTATGTATTTGAACAAAGAACTATCTGCGTTACAGGTGCAAACTGTTGTATTGTAAAATCTGGTTAGATATGGATGGTAGCAAAGTAAGAAGCAAATTGGGTCGATTGACTCAATATTGAAAGGAAAATGAAAGCAGAAAGCTAATACACCATATTACTAAAATCATCCACCCTCGGAACATCGAGACATTGACAGCAGCAATATTGGATAAAATTATAGACTCCCAACGGCAGAGACTTGATGTTCTTACTGTTAGACTGCGTCGGTACAATAAGAGTAGTGCAAGAAGACAGCAAAATCAAACTTTTCAGGTAGATGAAAGAACGTTCTATCGTGATTCAAGTAAAAAGCAAAATATTCAGCAAGACACCGAAGTTCCTCAATTGGAAGACATGGCTGATTACTGTTCGGGTGTTTGGGGAAAAACAAACTGAAGCAACTTAGGCGCTCCGGGGTTCCATTTATAAAAAAAAGGGCGAGCAATAACTATGTAATGGAGCCTACTAACACCACAGACTCAGGCATTTCAGCGGTTTTGAGAAGGGCAAGTAACTGGAAAGCCCCAGGTCCATACATGGTGCACAATTTCTGATACAAGTAACTGACGAATATGCACCCTGCGTTCGCAAGGTGTTTTTAAAATATCATCGAACATCGAAATCTGATGCCAAGCTTTATTTTCAAAGGTACTACGTATATGTTGCCTAAAAGATCAGATGCTCAAAATCCAAATAAATTTCGACCAATGTCTGTCTTCCAAAGACTTATAAGTGCCTTACAGCTGTGATTGCAGATAAGGTTTACCCTCATTGCGACGGGAATAACATCCTAACAGAAGAACAAAAAGAATGTTGCAAAATCTCGCGGGGCAGTAAAGATCTAGTCACGATTGACGTTGTGGCCATGAGGCAAGTATTATTCAGCATACGATAGTTAAGAAAAGCCTAATGACTGCCTTCGTTACAAAACTCAGATTGGTTCTGAAGAGTTCTATCAATTCGGTCTACAAAAAGCAGGACTATTAGCACCTATGCCATCCCTGTACTCACGTACTATTTTATGCTCATCAAATAATCGAACACCGACCTTGAAGGGATAAACAGAACCATCCGCGTGGGAAGGACTAGGCACTAAATGCACCACAGTAATTTGGCGATTGAACGGGTAGTTCTAACACAACATAGAGGTTATAATAGATGTCAAGCAACTGTGTATATCACAAGTAATACAGTTGCGAGACTATTTTAACAGCAGGCGAGATGTTGAGCTCTACAACACCATCTGTTCAGCAGATCTCAATTACATGCCCTTGACCTTTTCCTCAAGAGAAAGCCTTGAATATAAGGGCAGAAATCGTAGAGAAATTGAAAACGCAATGAAGACAAAAAGCTATCCACGTCGAGCATCCCGAAACGTTAGATCAACATGAAGAAAACAGATAAACATCCAATATTTGGCTGCAAAATGGCGTCCTTTTTCCGGAAACAGAGCGGTTTGTGATAGCAATTCAGGACAGGGTTATCAGTACCAGAAACTATCGCAAGCACGTATTGCATAAAAAAGTGGTTGACAGGTGCCGATTGTGCGGAGATACTCATGAATTTATCGAGCACGTTATTAAGACTCTTAACAAACTGGATGTTTTTCTATAGATGCAATCCAATGCTCGTTTTAGAAGACGAAGACTACATCTCATACTGGGAT
Source organism: Melikaiella ostensackeni (assembly GCA_032362435.1). NCBI lineage: Eukaryota > Metazoa > Arthropoda > Insecta > Hymenoptera > Cynipidae > Melikaiella > Melikaiella ostensackeni. The sequence goes on from JAUMHM010000083.1 coordinate 52,660,360, forward strand.
GTCACTATCCAGACGGATCATTATATCCGAGCCAATCGACCCGACATCGTGATGCATGAGAAGAAAGGTGGAAGAGTTTATATCATCGACATTGCTTGTCCACTTAATCGGAACTTGCAGACAAATTATACACCCAAAATTCATAAGTACAGCGAGCTAAGGCATGAAGTTGAGACAATATGGAGGCGTGTGAAACATGCATCTGTTTATCCTATTCTGATTTCGGCTACGGGAAATAAGCACGCAAGATGCACTGAACATCTCGAACTTTTAGGAGTCAGTAGGGTACTGGCAGCAGCTCAAAAGGCGGTTTCATTAAACACCTGTCGCATTGTAAGAAACTTCCTAGACCATCAGGAAATAGGCGACTGAAGACCTATGGAGTAATGACGAACTCCAAACTACACCATACACCTCATTTTTTGCCTACCACAACATCGTTGAAAGAAATTTCAAACATCGTATTAAATTCATACCATCTTTAACTCACCATGCACTTGACTCAGTCCATGGCTGATGACAAAAAACCGGGTTCATCCGAGAAAAAGTTGAAAGACGCAAAAAATAATTTACCTTGAGATGCTCAAGCTGACCCATCAGTTTGCTTGGTGAGCCATTACGAGGAATCATGACGCATTTTTTTGCCTGTTGACGTCACAGTAAATTCTTTTGGATTCCTTTTTTGTCCTCGCTTTTTGAATCTTCATAGCAGTAAAAGTTATACAGTTAAAGTTATATAAGTTATAGTTTATTGACATAAAGCAACCATGGAATACAACATTTTTGATCTATCTTGATACAGCACTCATCGTCCAGTATTGCTCCAAAGATGAGTCTTGGCAATTTCTTACTGGGATGTCCCAAAAACTTCTTTAGAACATGAGGTCGTTTTCAGAACGTTCTAATAATGTCTTTGATCTGAAATAGTCTGGAATTTTCTAGAATGTTTTAGAAATTTATTTACTTTCTGAGAATGTGACTGAATTATCTGGAATGTACTGAAAATCTGTATCTCAATACAATTTTATTATATATGTATTTTTGTTTACTTTTCTAATCATAGCTCTTAGCTATTAGCCCCCATACTTTCCCAAATGACACGACATTACACATTTCTAATTCGATTTCGCGTAATCTAGTATTTTAGCTCGGGTGTTTCATATTAATTTGATTCGAGAAGCCTCGCACATCGTGACAAGCATAGCTACTGTGTGAGATTAAACGCTGCTGTACATTTCGAGTTTTATGCTTAATTATGCATGCATATTATGATCGCCTAAAATGATAATTTTTCGATTTTTCATACCTGAAACTTACAAACAGTTGTTTTTGGAAAAGGATTATGACGTTTTTCTAGGTTTTTAAAATAGTATTGAGAAGTGCACTTCTAATTATTATTTAAGAAATGCTTCATCGTGATCTTACGATCAGAAGAATTAATTTTTTATTTTAATGACGGAGGAAAAATCCGTAAAGGTATTTCCATTTTTTATTTCAGAATTGAGTATATAAATCATTTTCTTCCACTTTCTAATATGCTATGCCGCATGATATTTAAATGTACTTTTTCCAATGAGATACTTTCATGAAAATATCCATCTTCGATATTTAAAATCCAAAATGTGAAAAAATTAATTATTAGGATTAATATTATAAAGGAGAAATTGTTAGATTGTCATTTGATATGAATTTTTCTCATTTACTACGGCACAACAAAATTGTCATCACTTATCTTTAGTATTATTCAATGAAAAATTGTATTAATTTCTTTTCAATATAAATGACTTCCAACTCTTCAAAACGTGCAAATGACCGGTGGTTTTTTTATTTTTAAGAACGACATATATGCTCTTAATGAAAGAATAATTATTTAAGAAGCTCGGGCATGTACCAAATCGCATGATCACAGTTATAATATACGCTCATATACCATTAAGATAGAACTTTTCAAACAATATTCCATAAATGATTTTTTTTTAAAATTTTTTAGTTCAGTAATAATGTGAAAGACATATACCATGCGATTCAAAAGGGCCTTCGAAATCCTGGGGAAATCCTAAATGTAAAACTGAGTCCAAACAGAGAAGCCATTTTGTCTAGTTTTTTGCGTACATAATCTGAAGAGTAACAAGATTTGCGGAACAGGCCGTTTTTTCGGAAATTTTTTTATTTTTTATGTCATAATCGAATAAAAAATGCACCTCAATGAGGGCACCACGACAACACTGCTCGCGACGGTATTGGGATGTTCTACTATTCATCTAAAAGGGGACTAGGTGAAACAGTTTTCTTGGTTTCATAACTTATCATGTGTCTGACCGATTGTGTCGAAGCCAGTGGGAACAAGATTTTGGAAAACCTAACGACAAAACGATAAACTACCATGTTTACTTACAATGGATTCCGATGGTACCGACGTCGTTCAGAGTTTCGTCGGACTGAATGAGAGAGAACCCACTGCTGTCTACCCTTTTCACCTCTTGCACCTCGCATAGTCAAGTTTGCAGCGAAACGACACCCACGACTTGACTATAGGGCTATAGGCAGAGGCTCTTTCGTTCATGAAAGATTTACGCCGAATCAACAATTCGCGGAAAATTTGAAGATTCGATTTCATGAAAAAATAGTTTTATTCCTGAAAAATATAATTTTTTAATGTTTCTCGTAAACGATGCAAGATATCACAATTAAGCAGTTAGCAGGTAGTGATTATTGTTTTTCTGTTTTTGCTTTAATATTACAATTTTTTGGTATCATTCGTTGTTTCTGAGAAAAACAAGATCTTAATAGTTCTACAGTTGCAAATTGCAGTCCAAGTATAAAGGTAAGTAAAGTGAGGACCATGTTTTTCATGACTTCGAAATCAACGCAAAATGTCCAATCCATGTTTTGTAGTCCATAGTCTGCCCACTAGGAGGAAACAGCTCTGGTAATCTGCTGGACGCCGTGACACCGTTCCGAGAATTTCTATGATTTAAACAGTCTGGGCCATATGAACCAGTGCTCCCAACGCGAATTCCACGCGGTACTGCGGATGCGTCGCGTATGGCGTCTGATTGGATGCTTTTCGCGCGATGTTTAAAACGACAAAAAATATTTTTTTTGTTCATTATGAAAAATGGCTTTTCAACTTACAGATTTCTCCGTTAGAATAAAATTAAAAATAATTAAATCTCTATTCTGTAAATAAAAAGTATACTTCACTATAATGATAAATTATAATTATTGTAATAATTTATGAATTATAAATATGATAAATAAGTAAAGTATATTTTTTAAAATCTAATATATATTTTTTCTACAATATATATATATATATATATATATATATATATATAATTCAATTAAATAAAAATTTTATCACGGGTCTTAACAAACGTTATCCTTGAAAAATGTTTAAAAGTCCAAACATGAAGAAAAAAACCTATTCTAATTGATGAATGATATGCATTCAATTTGTCTAAGACAAGAGTGAACTAAATATTTATCTGAAATGAGGAACAAATTTTGCTGCGACACGTTAAAATATTTGTTCGCTTACTTACTTTAAACGTTCAAGGACCGTTCAGCTTTTCGTTCAAAATGAGAGTTTTCACTTTAATGATCGCCCCGGATATTGGATCACCTTTGTCTCTCAGTTGGTCAAGCCATTCAAACACAGTAGCATCCAAACAATATTATCACTTGTTTCCAAAGATTTCTTCTTCACATATTCATAACTTTTAACCTTATTCCTTAAATGAGATTCGCGAGCTATCACATCCTTGTACGTTTCCTCAGAGATACCATATTTCTGTAAAATAGACTGTTTTAAGGCACCTAATTTTACTTTGTTTACAAGCTCATATTGTTCTTCGAATATTGATCCCTTCCTCTTGTTTTTCTCCTACATTTTTGTAACGCATAACTGAAATACTGAAAACGAACTGAAGCGAACTGACGAATTTATCCCGTTAGGGTACTGCCCACTTTGTGGAACAGGGTGTCTGCTAATGACAACAATAATAACATAAATTTTATTCTAAAAAATCGTTATTTTTAAGTACACTCAAAAAAAATATTAGAGGGTTCAAATTAAAAAGGTGTTGGGCACAAAAAAAGTTGAATTCTAGAATAAATAATGATTGATTATTGAATCTCTTGGTGAATAACATTTATTCAGAGCTTGAAAATCGTTCTTAATTGTAATACAATTTTTGAAATGTTATAATTTCTGAATACTTCATTTATCATATTTATAGCAATTCTTTAATTTAACAAGACAAATGTCTTGTCATCACGAATAATTAAAAATATCACATTTTCGAAAATTTTAAATATGATTTCTGGATTAAATTTGTATTTCCGGTTTTTCCCGGTCTAATTTTAATTTACGACTATTTTCCGCTTAGTAGACATACTGGGGAAGTATTAAAAGACCATACGCGTGAGTTTGTAAATTTAGACGGATTACACTGAGAAAAACTGTTTTGCTTGACCAACAAAAATTTGGTTGGCTCAACAAAATACTTTTGTTGCTCTTCGTGTAACAAAACTGTTTTGTTGGATCAACAAAATTTTTGTGTTGGGTCTTTTTGTTAGCTCAACAAAACTGTTGTGTTGACCCAACAAAACTGGTTTGTTAGCTCAACCAAATTCTATTGCCAGCCAAATAAAATTTCTTGTTGGATCATAAAATTCGTTGGTTAGTCTTACCAAATCGTTTTGTAGGCTTAACCAAATTATATTTTATTGAGAGAAATAAATATTAAAGCAGACAAAAACTCAGTATTATCTGGAAATGGAACTATAAGACATATTTCTAAGATATTATGCCATAATGTATTGGACATTTCCGATATTACACCGTATTATCTTCGATATCTGTAATACATATATAGTTCCACTTCCAGATACTCAGTTTTCTTCTGCTTCAATATCTGGTTTTCTCACTGATGTTTGTCCTAATAGAGTTGTTTTTTTTTATTCATGTGAATCACAGTCGCATTATTGTTCATTTTTATCATAACTATGTTTGATTAACTTGAGACAAAACACAATATTTCTCCTCGATTTGAGTTTTCACTCACGTACATATGATATCCGCCACATTGGAAACTAACGTTCTCGCGTTCTCCGCAAAAGTGCATCTGCGTAATCGCGTATCTCGTTGGTCCAACCAAATAGTTTTGCTGGCAACAAAACTTTGTTTAAGCAACAAAACAAGGCTCAGCAAAATAATTTTGTCATAACAACAAAATATTTTGCTATGCCAACAAAATAATTATGTGTGAAAAACAAAAATTTTGATGTGACAACAAAAACAGCTCAACAAAACAGTTTCGTTGCGATCACTAATTTTTTTCTTAGTGTAATCAACCATAGTCTTATGTAAATCTTAGGCTATCCAGAGTAATCGAAGGTAATTATGTGTATAGAGGTAATCCGACATAATCCGGAGTAATCCATCGTAATCCGGGTAATCCACTATACTCGCGATTCATCCGCAGTAATTCGAGGTAATCCACCTCTGCTGGACCACGTTTTCAGTAGCTGTTTCCCCCTCATCTGCCCACTACTCTACTGACATGACTTTTTTGCCGAATTATCAAACGATGTGCAGCATTGCTGTGATTAATCTTCTTGAATTCGCATATCCTTATACTAAACATGCATTGTTCAAACCAATGAAAAATTTGCAGAATTATAAAGTTTTACTTGAAAAACATTGACGCTTGTGCATCGCTTACTTCGAGCAAGATCTCTTATAACAAAAAATACTCTATTCCTATGAAACTACATATATTTCTTATTTGACTTTGTCTAATTGAAAAAATATCAAGGAGAATTTTTACTGAGAAAATCCAATTTTTGCATTCTCTGCGGAAACAGCTTAAGATTAAAAATTGGTAATATTAGTAACATAAAAGTTTGCACATCTGGAATAGTTCTACCAAAAATATCTCTTCTACTTTTCTCATATTTTGCATCGTTTACCAGAGAAATATGAAAATTCGATATTTTCAGGAAAAAAAATTCTTCCGACATCCAAAATGATTTACCTCGCACTCTTCAATAAGCCGAAATGTTTTAAACATATTTCAAAAAATCAAGAGGGTGGGGTGTTGTAGAAAATGTTATTTTAATAATCGGTGGGGAAATTGTATTGACCCTCAATAGTAAAATTCGTGAGGAATGTTGATGTTCGTTATTGGCT
>JAUMHM010000083.1:52668088-52689455 GCA_032362435.1 Melikaiella ostensackeni
GACTATTAACCAGGTACACAAGTTAATTATTGATGTAAACACAGGGATTTACCCTTATATAAACGCTTCGAATGCCAGCAGGTATCGAACAATGAGATTTTATTTATGATCGGCACGTGGGCCTGTTAAATGGTTGTGAATAATACAATTACTAATAATGCCAATTGTGCTCACTAATTTATTTGCCAGATTGTCGAGTGGATTCGAGTCTGCTCTAAAAAATAGTGACACACGAATTCGCTCTTTAAAGCTGCAGTGGTTATTTTCTCTGACCAGTGGACGAGGTGGACCTCGCTCTGTCCTGGAATGCACCAATTGCGGATGTTCCCTTTAATCACAAACCTAAGAAATGCTCTAGTGGGGACTGAAGCGTTTGCGCAATCTTACAGGTCCTGCTTGTTGGCAACTTAGTGCAGGTTTTTCATGCATGTTTATTGCGTTGCCTACAAGCAGGCTTTTTAATGTAACGTGAGGTTTACAATTGCCCCCATTTGAAATTTCAACTACGAATAGTACATAAATGTACGATGATGATGGAAAACAATACAAGGTAGTAAACTCAATTGGTAGTTGAAATTTCAAATCCTTGCATGATTACTGCTTAGAACCGACAGTTCCAATGAGGATTTCTTCACGAGTTTCTCTCCTTCCGCTGCCGTCTCGGTCTAATCGGCCGGTCTTGACTCGGCGACCACTGCCTGTAGAGTTCCATGAGATCCGGGCTCTCCACGTCCTGGGACTGTCCAAGCTGCGAGCCGTTTAACTGCTGGCCTTGTTACGACCGGTGTTTGCAATGGCTGTTCGGTCTCTCCTGAACACTCAGGTATAGAGCTGGCTCGGGTGTGCTGTATTGCTCGTTCCTTGTCTGGGTTTCTCGACGGTTGCCTTTTCTCGGCCAGGCTCAGCACGGCACTCGGTCTTTCTTCCTTACATTCGATGCCAATTCTATTGTCGTTGGTCGGTGCTGTGTTTCGACCAACCGTCTCTTCGTTTTCCTTTTCCTTTTCAGCTGAGCTGGGACGGTTTTCCTTCTTCAGATTTAAGGCCTTTTTGTCCTTCAGTCCTTCTTCTCCTCCCATCTCCGCTTCTAGGCTGCTCTTTTGTGTTTCCAATTCTTCGATGTTCCTAGCTAGGCTTGGTGTGACTACGTTAATATGAGAGATATGCAGCTCGCATAAGATCTCTTCCATCATGTCTGCGTCTTGGTCAATTGGGTTGCCATCCGGGTGCTGGCTGCTCAACGTCAGCATCTCTAGCTTCCGTATTTCTTCCTCCAGGCTTTTGCTGGTCTCCGCTGTGCTGGATATGGGAGGCTCTTGTTCCACAATCTCCTCTTGCTGTAGTTGGTTATCGACGTGATTCTTTGGTTTCTCCTCATTGATTTCTCGCGCCCTCGCTATTCGTATGGTGTCACTCTCATTCGGTGCATCGGCGTCAGTGGGCACTCCCTTCTTTCGAACATCTCAGAGAAATCGGCGCGCATTTACTTCTGATACATAAGTTCCGTGTAGTCGGGCGGCTCGGTACTTCAGGGTAGATATATATCGCGCACGAGTATTTACTGTTCGCAGATTGTTTACAGCTTGTTCCAAATGGTTCTTATCCTCATCATCCATGTCGCACTGGATTGCGACATGGCGGTTGGTGTCTAAGACTTCGTAGCAACAGCTCACGCCTGGCATTGTTGAGGTTTCCACTCTTACTGAGTGTACTGACGCTTTTCCGTCTCCACGGGCCTGCGGGTTCCCTCCTTCGTTCGCTCGTTCCCCTTCTTCTACATTTTCCAGACTCCTGTACGTCCGCAGATCCTTGGCGTGGTACTGCCCTCTCTCTTTGTCAGTTATGGGATTCCAAAAAATGTAAACGTTGGTTCCGATTTTCGCACGAACGATGTAAGGGCCTTCAAAAAGGAACAAGAACTTTGCCATGGTTCCTGTTGTTGCATTTGAGACGTTGCAAGCCCTTGCCAGGACCCATTCGCCTAACTGAAGTATAATACCCGTTTTTCCTTTATTGATGTTGTTCAAAAGCCGTTTTCTCTTGTTGTGAATCCTTTGTTTAAGCATTGCTATTTGCTCCTGGCGGTTAACGTTGGTTGGGGGTGGTGTGTCCGGTAAAAATTCTTTCCAACAACGTTCTGATTTCTCACCCCATAATGCTTCGTGTGGCGTCATGTCTGTTGTGTCATGGTGAGAGTCATTAATAATGGTCTCAATGTTTTCTAGTTGGGTAGACCAGGTGCCGTGTTTTTAAGGTGGCAGGATCGTACGAAACAGACGCGCCAGCTCCCGGTTGACTCGTTCGACCATATTTGCTTGCGGATGCCTAACCGACGTTAGAATCACTTTTATGCCTCTTTCGTCCAGCGCAAGCTTCCACCTTTTGCACGTAAATTGAGTCCCACGATCTGATAATACTTTGTCAGGTTTTCCTACTGTTTCGCTGGAGTGATCAATTTTTTTTATAGCTGCATCACACGTAGCGCTCTTTAAGGGATATAATTTTGTGTATTTGGAAGATGTGTCGATCATGACCAGTAGATATTCGTAACCATACTTGGATTTGGACATTGGTCCAAAGAAGTCTATCGACACAATCTCCAGCGGTTTGTTTGATAGTACCGGCTCCATGATTGCTTGCGACGAGGTTGTTGCAACTTTATTTCTCTGATACGAATCGCACGTGTGGAGAAGCTGTCTTGTCGTTTTTGCGAGTCGTGGTGCATAGAAGTATTCGCGTAACATTTTGTACGTTTTCTCTGGGCCTGGATGCCCGTACGCGAAATGGCACTCCCATACTATTTTATGTATGGGTTTCTGAGGCACGTAGATACGGTAGCATGTCCCGTCATTATGGTAAAGAGTGCCCCCCAGGAGTTTGTATTGGGTATTCTTCGGGTCTTTTGCCAACAAATTTTTTATTTCCTTCACCTTTTTGTCCTGTTCTTGTAGACGTGGTAGATTTTGTAGCGTTGCACGTATCTCCGGTGTCCATTCATAATTCAACGCGTTTATCCTTACGCAAGTCTCACCACGAATTTTTGTATGTTTCGGCCTCGTGAAGCCTACTCAGAACATCCGGCATTATATTTTCTTTTCCAGGTAAATGTTCGATTTCGATGTTGTAATCTTGGATGGCTAAGATCCAGCGCGTTAATCTCGCATTTATGAACTTACATGTTTTTAGAAACGTGAGGACTAGATGATCAGTTCATTTTACAATCTTCGCACCATGTAGATAAGTGCGAAACTTTTGTAGTACCCACACGACAGGGAGTATCTCCTTTTCCGTTGTGGAGTATGTCAGCTCTGGTCCTTTCAACGTCCTGCTGTCTAGCGCGATGATTTTCTTTCGCTTTGTTGTCGTCGAGATGATATAGTACGGCTCCTAATGCATAGTTACTCGCGTCCGTCTCTAGATAGTACCCCCTTTTTGGGTTCAGAAAGTAGAGAAAAATAGCCTTGCTGAAGAGTTCTTTTATTCTCTCAAAGCTATCCTGTGCAATCTTGTCCCAATTCCATTTGGCTCCCTTTTTTATGAGCCTTAAAAAGGGTACTGTCTCAGCCGCATGTCGACTGCTGAATTTCGAGTAAAAATTTACAAGTCCCAAGAATCCACAAAGTTGTTTAACATTTCTAGGCGCTGGAAACTCATTAATGCTTTTGAACTTTTCAGAGTCCGGCTTGATTCCATGGGTTGTCAATACGAATCCGAGAAATCTTGTCTCTTCCCTAAAGAAGCATGATTTCATGAGATTCAAAGTCAAGTTATTTTTCTTGAGTCTGTGAAGTAATTCTCGGAGATGTTGAAGATGTTGTTCGTGGGTCTCCAATCCTCTCACCAATGCCGCAGTGTTTGTTTTCAACCCGAAGAGTACTACTTTAAATTCATAACTCCTACCTCGAAATTGAAAGGCTGTATACTTTCTAGAATCAGAGCGTAGAGGAATCTGCCAAAAACTATTCGTCATATCGAGGTTTGACATGATATTTATTCCCTTATACTTCTGTAAAAGAATTTCAGCTATTTCCGGACATTCCCAATCTTCAATAAGAATTTCGTTCAGTCTTCGGGCATCAAGGCAAAGTCGTACTGTCCCGTCTTTCTTTATTACAGGAACTATGGGATTGATGTATGGGCCTCGTGATCTCTGGATTATGCCCATCTCTATCATTTTTCCTATCTCCTCTTCGACCTTTTCCCTATGGGCCATCGTTATTGGTTAACTTCTGCCAATAAAAGGTTGTCCCTCTTCTACATGTAATACATGTTGATAAAAGTTAAGAGACCGGGTGCCCGCCGAAATACTGGCCTATATTGTCAGAGAATGTTGGTAAGTTCGTCTCTTACCTCTTTACTTAAATTTGGGCTCTCAGAAACCTTTTCCTTTATCTCCTCCCAGGTAATGTCGATTGGCAGGGCCTCCTTTGTGTGAGTCTCTGTTAATGAGTCAAAGTCCTTCGTCTTTTCTTCTGTCGTGCATGCGACGAAATTAACCTGATGCTCCTCTTCTTTCTTCCTTAGGTTTTCGTCCTGCGTAATCTTGATCATGGGTTTTCCTTTTAAATATGGAAAGGTTAGTGTTTTGGAATCCAGGTCAATGATGGCAGGATGTTCATCCAAAACATATATACAAATGATACAGGTGTGCGTGAGTTTAGGCACGATGAGAAAAGGTATTTGTATTAATTGGTTGAGCAACTGCACATCAGCATAAATTTGTTTATTTAGCCGGGTTCCCTTGCCACGCAGGGGTCCCGCTATGGCAATGCTTGCTAATGGCAGACTTGGGTACCGAGCGAATCGTTCTTCACTTGCATCAAGAAACTCTTCGGAGATACAGGTGACTTCAGCATCCGTATCTACTAGAGCATTAGTTAATATACCGCCCACTTGTATATTAACTGCGTAGTATTTTGATCTTCTTTTTGTTTCTTTTTGCGGGGTTTCCTCCTACAGTTCTTCTCTCATGCTTTTTAGAACATGAGTCACGTAGGTAGTTTCGGGTGCCACGTCAATTAGTTTCCGTCTTTATTGACCTGGCTCGATGTAGTTTTCCGAGTCGATGGTTTGTTCATTTTGATTTTCTTCTTGGGTTTCCAATTCAGCTTGCGCCTCCACCTCCATATTCTGGACACGGAAGGCAGTTTGAGATCGCTGTTGTCGCCATGCCTGGCCTGGACCCTTTTGCGCTTCCCTGTCCTAGCTCTGCCTTGGCCCTTGGTAGCCCCCGTTTGGGTTCGCACTAGGCCTTGCCTGTGCTTGCCAGCTGTTGTTTGGCTGCGCCTGATTCTTTTGTGGATAGCCCCCCTGGTTGGAGGACCTCCACAAATTTTGGTTGTTAGTATTGTCCTGTCGCATGTTTCTTTGGTTCTTCCATCTCCCGTTTTCGGGGTGGCCGGTGTTCGTGGCTCCGATATGATCGAAGTCTTCCAATAATTCGATCAGATCCTCGTACTGTCTGATCCCCCTACCGATTATGGAGTATTTTATCTTCATTGAGAAATGTCGGGCCAGTTTCTTTATGACCTCATGTTCCTATAGACCGTGGGTGAGCTCCTTTACATGTGCTAGAATCTTGAGCGTATACTCAGCCCTAGATCGGTCTTTTTCTGGCTGGTACTTGCCGAATTCCAGCTTCTTTTTTATTTCATGCTGGACCTGCTCGCTCCAGTATCTTTGTCGGAATTTCATGAGGAACGTGTCGCAGTCGTAAACGTCGTGTTTCACGACCTGCCACCAATATTCTGCTGGACCCGATAACAATCTCTCAATGAGATAGCCCGTGTCGCAGGCACGTTGGTGGACCGCCTCCCAGTACTGTATCATCTGCCTCAAGTACCTCATGGGGTTTCCTTCCCCATTAAACTCGGGCAGTACATACTTAATGTGCGGTGTCTCTGCTGCGGGGGGTGCATAATTCCTGCGATCCACCTGTTGCTCCGCGAGGTGCTTGACCATTTGAGACTGTGCCGTCTCGAGGCGGTTTAGTTGGGCCTGCTCACGTTCGTTTCCATTTCTGTCAATTGCCTACGTACCTCTCTCTCTTGACGAGCATCCTGCTCTTCTCTGTACTTTCTCTCCTCTTCTCTCAGTTGTTGGGAGATTCTTTCCATTTGCAGGATTTTCTGGTTGATTCGTTCCAACCATCCTCCAGAGGGTACTTCTTCGCGATTCGTGTTTGTCGATAGTTCTTCTTGGGTTTCTAGTTCCATGTTGACGATGGTGGAGTTGAGATCCACTTGTCCTCCTCCTTCCAGACTCGTTCTTTTTTAGGCTCGTGTCGACCTGATCGTCGCTTTAATCATCGTAATGTCTTTTTCTTATTTATTTTTAAACAAGAGATCCGATGATCACTGATCGCTAAAATTTACACTGTTTATTTACGTCGCATTTTTTTGTCAGTTCTCGAACGTATTTGTTTATTTTTCACCGCGGCACTTTTTGAATGTTAATAGTTTTCTAAAAAGATCCGCACTATCACACAATACTTACAACACTTTTTCTTCTTTTCGCACGCTTTTTAGTCCTGCACAATTGCCTGTGATCAAATTTACTCCCACTAATTGGTCTTACTTCGATTCACTGCGCATTTTCGCATGCTAGCTATAGAGTATTGTAGACTTTAATTTTAAGAATTTCACACATAAGATAGTTTTTCTTTTTATATGCAGAATATAATTCTATGTTTCCATCATAAAAATTAAAACATTTTTCAAATTGATTAGAAGTCAACGGACTATTCTATTTTATTTACATTGATATCTAAAAGAGTTATATCCTATAAAAAAGATTAAGCGCAGAGGTAATCGATTATTTACAAGAAAATACTAATGCGCGTAATTATTCTATGAGTCCTTTAGGAGGAAATAGTAATTTCACACGATGAAATTAAAATACAGTAAAACTACCGGAATCGAAGATTCTAAACACACGATATCTTAAATAAAATCGAAAACGGGCTGTATTGTCAGCTATAATTTTATCGATCAAAGTTTACACACGATGACACATTGCTTGTGCAAAAGAATTGGCACTAAACCGAAACACTTTTATTTATTCTCATAGGAATCTTATTTTAAAATCGCACACTCGATAAATAGTTTTCCAAGTCTTGGCTCGGTTGGAAACTCGCGTAAAAGTATTTTCACATTCTTTTCAAAAGGAAGGTTTTCGAACCGTACATTTTCGTTCGGGCATCTAAGGAATGCACTTTCTCTTTAAATTCGACGTTAAACACAAATGGGTCGAGTCGGGGCTCAGGCCAGTCGTCTCAAACCACTAAGTTTCCTTTTAAGAACCTGTCACCTGGGTTAGTTAAATGCCAGGTAGGGCCCTATCCCGTGACACCAGAAATCACTACATGACAGGAGTTGGCAGTAAACTCCGCTCCTCTCTTCGTGGTTTATGGGCCTTTTGTGGTGGCTCAATATCAGCCAAATGGACGGACTATTAACCAGGTACACAAGTTAATTATTGATGTAAACATAGGGATTTACCCTTGTATAAATGCTTTGAATGCCAGCAGGTACCGAACAATGAGAGATTTTATTTATGGTTGGCACGTGGGCCTGTCAAATGGTTGTGGATAATGTAATTACTAATAATGCTAATTGTGCTCACTAATTTATTTGGCCAGATTGTCGAGTGGACTCGAGTCTGCTCTAAAATGTAGTGACACACGAATTCGCATTTTAAATATGCAGTGGTTATTCCTCTGATTAGTGGACGAGGTGGACCTCGCTCTGCTCTAGAATGCACCAATTGCAGAAGTTCTCTTTAATCACAAACCACACTCTACTTTCACTGGCAAACAAGCACAATGAAATAAAAAATGCAATACAATATTAACACTTTGGCCAATAGGCATAAGTCTCAGGGATTTATCCAATGGGATCGCACTATACAAGCACCAAGGCTTCGCTCGAATTTTTGCATCTGAGTTGATTCGCACCACCAATATCTTAATGATCGATTTATTATTCTGACAAAACACGGATTCAATTTATATTTCGAGATCTACCCACGCAATCGAAAAATGTCGCAGCTGCAAAAAAAGCATAAAAGGCGTCAAAGCACTTCGCTCAAAGATTTGAACTTTCGTTTTTCGGAAACAAGTATTTTTACTGACCAGGGAATAAGGTTGACCTTGCTCTGCTCTTAAAATACACGCTTCTTTTAAGGAGGAGATAATTGCAAAGCTGGAGATCTCAGCAGAGTCCTTATGCTTTCCTCTTGGCGGAGGAATTAGAGACCAGAGTACGAGGTGGACCTCGCTCTGCTCCCTTTTTGTCCCTATACGAGGTTTACCCTTTGAAGAGAAGATCTAGACTGTCGTAAACACGTGACCTACGTCATTATTTGTCGGAAGTCTTGAAATTGAAAAATTATTTCTTCGATACTATTTGCTCAACTTAAAATAAATATTTCTTGATTCAAATGAAGTACTGGCTTATATCTCGGAAATAGTTTATTCAATCTTATTATTTTAAACCAAGAGAATCATTTCTTCAAGAGCATATTGTAGTCTTTCACGTAACTAATATTATAACATGTCATTATATTCGGCGGCTTTATAATTAGAAGAATTTTGCTGTAATTTTGGGAGATAGTTCAAAATATAGGTAAAAGGACTCGTTTTTTCGTCCCATTCGAATTTTTATTTTGTTTAGATAACGCAACTTTATCAATTCTATTCTAGCTAGGGCTCTGAAGCCCTGTTCTCCGTTACATTCCAAATTAAAAATTAATAAATTGCAATATTTAAACTACAGAAAAACAAATGGCATTCTAAGCCCGATAATATTTCCAAATCTTTTTCTTTCTTATATAGAATTCGGAGCTTATTCTTCAATAAATAAGAAATACTTCCTAGGCTTGGAACATTTCTTTAGCCTGATATTTGTTTTTTTTCTCAAATCCAAAACTGAGGAAATTCATTATAAGATTAAAAATGGCCTAGCTGAACCTCTTGACAATTTTTAAAAAATGAAAGAATATTTACGGCAGTATTTCTTCACCAAAAGAAAGAAATTTAGGGGGTAGCATTTGCAAAATTCAAAAATTTACATTTTTTCCGACACCCTGAAATATAATATATCCGTCCAATTCTATTATTACTTCTTACCTTCAAAGACAGCCTTTGCAGATGAGTTAGAGCAGAATCTGCGAGACTAACTGGGCTCATCATCTATGATGAAAATTCATGGCATCGTGACTAGATTACGCCCTGCTATTAAGGTCAGTTGGCGAAAATAATTCCTCGTCCGTAAATATTTGTTTAATCAGAAAAATTTATCAATTTATGTGATTACAGATGCGGAGAAAAGAGGAGTAAGACATGAAAGCCTAACCTCTTTGTTGGAAGCTTTATAATGAATACTGGACAAAATTTAATAACCTTGCACAAATCCAATGCTGGCGTGTCATGATAAAACCATTGAGAACGAAAATATTGAGGTGCATATGAAAAATATCATTTACAATCTATTTCAAGCACAATATGTACTCTTTTTAAATCCAGTTTTATATATTTTTTGACCAGCCTGCACCGAAAGTTTGCCTTTTCGTGCCCGCTTCTTTAGTCGCCATGCGATAAACGCTACTTTGCGCTAGACTTATATCCCCCTCGCAAGCAAAACTTCAGTGCAGGTTAAGAATATATATGGCGAAAAACATACTAATTAATTTGATGTGAAACCTGAACAGTTGCGAAGGAAGTTTCATATTGAATGTCAATAAAAAAAGTATCAGTCTTTGCCAAAGTCTCTGAGTATATTGCAATCTCGTAAAAAATTGAATAAAAATTGCTGAGTACTAATAGCTGATTTTTTTTATTCTTATGGAATTCAATTTCGATGAGTTACAGGCCTCGGATTTACCACACAATTGACACTTTTTTTAACGTTACAACTATTTTGCTGCTTTGTTAAATAAGAATGAGACTTATAATACCATATTCTCAAATTTCTCGTTAGTGCAACGATCTTCCCACGCTGCCTTCAAACATATCTATAATATCAAGAATATACTAGTGTAAAACAAGATTACTATGATCCCAAGTTTAAATTGTACAATTTAATCACTTTGAAGAACTTATTACTATTTGAGCGGCATTGAGTTTGTAATTTTCAATTTAGAACATTTTCAAATTTGAAATAATTCGATTCTGAATGCCTAGTTCTCGCATTGTTTTATTATTGAGGACAATTCATTTTTCTTTTTTTCTCAGAATAATTTGACAGAGTTTCGCAAAAAATTAGCAAGCTGCTTCAAAAATATTCAGTTTTTGATGCTTTTTCGGAATCTTTTAATTGCGCGAAATTTCAATTTAAACTTATTATATAGTGTGATAATTAAATTTCAAACATGCATCAGTATAAAATGAGTAATTTTGAATGTTTCGCTCCAGCATTATTAATTTTGGCATTGTGTTGCAAATTTAAAACAATTTTTGAGTTTCGTAGATTTCAAATAAGTCTTTAGTTTTGAAGATATCTAATTAGATGATATTAACCCTTAAAGGCTCCCATTTTATGCATAGAATTTTTAGACTTTCATTATAAATCTGTCAAATTTTAATTGCTCTAAATACAAAACTCTCAATTTTGCACATTCATCGTAACCCATAGGAATGTAGGTGATACACATTCATACTTTTTGACATGATGTTTCGCTCTCTCATTCATAATCAGACCGAGTTCTTGGGTACCACATGATCCATTATCTACTCCTGACCAAAGTTCGATTCCGTTCTCTAAGTTTCTTACTTGACATCCCTTTTTTATTTACGGTATCCGCAAAATATCCAGCTTCCTTACGAGCATTGTATCCCGCCATTCCTCTTCCTTGAGATGATTTACACTTTCAGCATTCCTAACAACCAATCTCCATTCATCGCCTGGAACTTTTCCGAGAATATGCCTTTCGTCAGTAGGCGTGTCCATCCAATTCGAGGCTACATTATTATTCATATTATTCATTGCTAGAAGTACACCAAACTCGCGGTTTCAGTCCCCTGGTATCGGCCATCCTATAACTGCTGGCCCTCGCAGTTTCTCCGGCGTGCAGGGCTAGAGACGGTGTTCAATCAAGCGTGAAGCACCAGCAGCGTCTAGACAAAGGCGCAGTGCGCGGGCTCTCACGTTCGTACTCACATTCGGAAGTTGTGTCATATCAGAAAATGATTCTAACGGCCCTGACTGTTGACGCTTGGGTCCCCCCCGATTTGGGACCAAATCAATTTGAAGGCAACCCCCGACACTAGACTAAAACTGATATTTAGTGTATACACCTAACTACAACTTGATGCGAGAAATTCATTTCATAAGTATAAAATCATGTCCAATTTGAGCAGATATATTTTCAAATTCCTTCCTTAGTATGATTTGAATATTAAAAATTGGAAAGTGCGAATCACTGACTGAAGTAACTTGAAGTTCCTTCAAAGCTTCCTTCCTATATACGGAAGCATATGTTACGTATGTAAAAAATGTTAAGTATTTTAAAAAATAAGTCAACGCTGTCATTTTTACGGTGCACAATATTGAAGAATTGACAGCAAAAAATCTATTAAATTGAATAATTTCAAATTTCAAATCTCCAAAATCAGACTTTTCAAAAAAAAAAACCACTCAAAATTCCATAGTTTTTCATTTTACACATTAAATATTAAAGAGTCTTCAATTGAAAATATTTCAACTTGAAGAAATTTCCACTGCGAATTTCCAAAATTGAACTACGTATTCCAAAAAAAACATTCAAAATTATATTATTTTAGAATATAAACATTTCACATTAATGAATCTTCAATTGTAAATCTCAAAAATTGTTAAAATTCAAGAATTCCCATTTGAAAATATTCAAAATTGAAGTAATAAAAAAAAACGTGCAAAATTACATATCTTCAAAAAATATATATTTTGAAAATTCAAGAGTTCTGAAATGAAACTCTTCGAAATTCTACAAGTTTTAATGTTATTTCTGCGAAATTAAAGTGTCTATAATGAAGGAAATTTTTAATTAAAAATTATGCAAGTTTTAGTTTCAGAATTGAAAATTTTGTAATTTTCATGACTTGCAGATAGAGTTTTTTCAATTTATATACTCAGAATGGAAAACTCTTCACTTTTCGTCGACAAAATCAACAAAATTTGAACATTTTTATTTACACGCCTTTCAAGTACAAGAATTTTCAATTATAAATCTACAAAATTAAACCATTCCAAACAAAGAAAAAAACACTCAGAAGTGCATCATTTTCAATTGTTCAGTTATACACATTCAACATTGAAGAATTTTCAATTGCAAATCTTCAAGATGAACCTATTTTAAGGAGATTTTCAAAGCTCAATGATAATAAACTGTGAACATTAAGTCGCCGATCAAAATTAAAATTCTATGAAACTCGAAGCAGCCATTCTAATATTTATTTCAATTTATGGTCATTATTCGTTGTATTTTATAGTACTTCAAATTTGAGCATTTATTTAAATTTGATAATGAGATAATTAAAATAAGAAACATATTATAAGCGCGTTTTTTTTTGTTTTGAAAGAGTAATGTTCAAGAATATTTTATTGGTTTTATTTTTAAAATTCAGAAGCCTTTATCGTTTGAATGTTTTAGATATGTATAAAGTATTGAAATTCCTGCAATGAATTTTATACGCTTTCTAAATCGGAATGAGTAAGAGCTAACTAATTGAATAGCGCAAGTCATTATAATTGATTTTGTAAGTATTTCTACTAATCATTAGTGAAAAACTATTGGTTTTCAGTGGGATTGTTATGAATTTACTTCCTTGAAATAGTTATATCGGAATAAAACACGTGATTACTCCTACTTTTATATTGACACTACTTTATGAATACGCACTTAATCATTCATATGTACAGAGTACATGTTTTACATTTTGTTTTATCAAGTTTAAGTCACTTGTGAAGATGATAGGTACAAGAATTCGAAGCATATCCATTTAAGCTCTAAAAAAATCTTTATTGTGTAGACATATATAAATGTTTTGAATTGCAGAAGTTATTTAATTGAAGACAAATTACGTTTCATGATTTTTTATTCAATTTTAACATCTTGATTTTTTATTCATTTATTTATGGAAACTAACGACTTGCTTCGGTTTATTCATGAACTATGGTCTACCGGTGCGTCAATCGATTTGAATAAACTGATCCGACGATAGCGCGAGTCAAATGTCGCTTTTCCGACATTTGATCCAAGAATCCAAGGGTTGTCCACAAATGTCCTGATAGTGTCCAACATTCCAAAGAGGGCTAAACGAGCCTCTTCCCACACGGGCTACATTAATTTTATTTAAAAGAATTTATTCCCAACATGCGCGTTTAGAGCCAGTAACGTCCCCTGAAAAAAAAAACATAACGTAGTCATTTATCGAACGGCGGGTGTTACTGGAGTTGAGTGTGCCTGTTGATGGTCCGCAGAGGGATCAAAAGCTGTTTGATGCCCTCAAAATAGGACTTTTAATGGATCAACTGACAAATACTGCGCTTGTTGGCTGTTCGAACTTGATATTGTTATGCATATCCGTACACACACGGATTGTATGTCAACGTGGACGCCGAAGCTATATTAAATGTTCGGGGGTTACGCTTGCGCCGATTTTCTAGATGACCACATTATGCGTTTTTCCCAGGCTAAGACTGTTATTGGTACAGTTGAAAGAATGTTTCTTCATTGTTCTTGCAAGTGGGGGGGAGGGTGTGGAAAGAAGATATAGATATATATCTTTTTTTTATTCATTTATTTTTATTTATTTGACCTTTATTCTTTCTTTATTATTTATAATATTATTATAATAAATTTTTATATTATTTATATTATTTATATATATATTTTTTATTTATTCATAATTTTGGTATATGTTTTATTTATTTTACTTAATATATATAGATATATATCGATATAAAAAAGGTGTGTGGATCAAAATTTGGGTATAAGCTTCTCTACCGTCGTAAACACGTGACCTACGTTATTATTTGTCGGAAGTCTTGTACTATTGTTGTCGCACAGTAAACATTGAAATTAGAACAGGAAAATAAGGGTCCCAAATCTCCTCTTATGAATTGCTCTTGCGACAACCAAGTAAACATTAGGCGTGTCATCTGTACTACGAAGTAGAAGTTAAACGAATTATTCCATCTTCTGCGATCGTGCGATAATAGCAAGTCTTATAGCTCTTCACTACTTTTTATAAAGTCTCGTAGTTCACTAATACTCCACAAAATTCACTTATAGTCACGAATTTGATTCAAGTAACGTTTGATTCGTATTGAGATACAGTAAAACCAATCCTAATTCTGGTTTTGAGAATTTTTACTACACTAAAGTCACTTCACTTCTCTTCTCTTAGACCTGAACTATCTTATTCAAAGCACATCTTGTGCATAGAATTCTCAGAGTTATATAGCTAAAGACCCACAAAACTTTCGAACCTCTTGACAGATTCGACTGTATTAGCTCACGTACATTTATTTTTTCTAATTGTTTGTATACTAGCTCCAGTGATGAATAATCTCAGAGCCTTTATTACATTGAAAAATGATTCTTCAGAAGTTGTTTCAGATGATTCTTTCGACATGGATGTAGAGGTCAGTACTGATCAAGATGTCCACCATGAGTACGAAATAAATTCTTTTTCTGAGCTGCTCACTGATGAAGACAGAGATATTGTTGACTATGAACTTACGGATCTAAGTTTTTCTTCTGATTCTGATTCAGAGTTTACAGTAACTTCTGAAAATTCTGGAAGTTGCAATGAAATTCCGAATGCTAATAATGATTCACATTGGCTAACAAAACCGTCTTATAAAAATGTTTGCTCCGCATGAAAATGACAGAATGCCTTTCTAACATATTAGCAGAAACTTTTTGAAAGTATTAAAAGATATAAAGAAATTTGAGTTTTTTAGAAAATCTTTTTTTCTCAGTTTTAGAATCTGAAGAACAATTGAAGAAGATTTTCCGGAAAATCCAAAATTTTTTATATTCCACCAATTTCTTCTACATTTTTTGCTTGCATAATGAAGGCATCCTATTACTTTTATGTGAGATAAACCATTTTTAATGCAAGATATAACAAAAGAGTGATAGGTACTTTTTGTAGAACTTTTCTAGATGTGCAAACTTTTATGTTAACATTTTTTTTGTTTCTTTCGTTGTTTCAGAGAAAAATGTGGAAATTCAAGTTTGTCGAAGAAAACATTTTTTTGGCCACAAAAATGAATTACCCCACATAAAACTCACAGGATCTTCCATAAAGAAGACCAAATTAAAAAAAAAGAATAGAAAAAATATGAGTGCTGCTTTTCTGTTGAAATCGATTTTTAATATTCTTAAGCGAATCATCACCATTTCATTAATTTTAATTTTTTTCTCCTATTTTCTGACAGACTTCAAAATAAGACGGTAAAACTAACCAGAATCAAAAAAGGACGTCTCTCTCTAATACAGAGAGAATATTTTTCATAATGAATGAATTTGAAAAAAAATGTGTACCTGGTTACAAAAGAAAAAAATTTAACATGGACAAAAAATACACGATTGTTGTACTTTAAAGACCCCCATATAATACTTCAAATTTTATTTTTGCCTATAATTTACCTGAATAACATGTAATGAAGTTTGGACTAACTCGAAGCGATAAGTTACCATAAATTATTGACAAGTGATCATAAATGATCATAAATTATGGATAAATTACCATAAATTACCGAAAAGTTCCAGGAAGTTTTGAAAGTTTTTGGATACTTGAAATTCACAGTAATTTATCAATTTTCCAAAAATTTCCATAAATTTTTAGATTTCTTCCAAAAAGCACTGTATGCCTCAAATTTTCGAAAATTGTTGTAAATTTATAAATTTGCCGAAAATATTCAAAAATTTTCGTAATTTCTTATATTCAAATGTTTCAAAAATTTCCGGAAATTTTCGGTTATTTCTGCTAATTTTACCATAATTTTTTTTAATTTCCAGAATTTTTTTTTTTTGTTTCTGAAATTGAAAATTCCCTGCATTTTTACAAAAAATATTATGTGCAGCAGGTGCTGAAAGTAGGTATTTGTAACTATTGTGAAGTTTACAGTACTTGCCATCAGCTCATCTTCGGTTCGTTTCCGGATCGCTTTCGGCTCGTTTACGTCTCATCTTCAATTCGCCTCCAACTCGCCTCCGATTTGCTTACAACTTCCTTTCAATTCGCCTTTGGCTCACACAGCGAAGTTCACCCTCATGTGGAAGTTCCTGCTTGCCGCTCTTGTAGCACAGTATACTATTTTAGATACTATATAGGAATCATCGAACTATAATGGATGTGTATTTTTTGCCTATTTTGAAATTCAATTTGAGATTCTTTCTGCCATCGCATAAACTTTTTTTGAAATTATTTATTATAGAGAAAATTATCTTTGTATTGTAGGTGAAATCCGATGTATATTATTCTACAAAAATATATTTGTAGGGGCCATGTCAGACGATTAGTTGTAGAGAAATTACAAATTTTCATATCCCAAAAAAAGTATATCTTAAATTTTTTGCTTTCTTTTGTAAGATTTTGGGTTTATCTAATAGTTCAAAACTGTAAATTTTGAATGGACTACCGTGCAAAAGTTTTTCCATGGCCGTAATCAGACCCCGACCTGGCGGCCTTAAATACG
This sequence comes from Melikaiella ostensackeni, assembly GCA_032362435.1. Lineage (NCBI taxonomy): Eukaryota > Metazoa > Arthropoda > Insecta > Hymenoptera > Cynipidae > Melikaiella > Melikaiella ostensackeni. Next base: position 52,684,777 of record JAUMHM010000083.1, read on the forward strand.
GCATGAAACGCACGTTCCGATCAGGGTCAGATATGGCGGATGGATAGAGGAATCTTTGCGGAATTCCATTAGATTAATTTTTTCCTACTTGTACTAGAAAGAAAATACTGAAAAAGATATTATGGTCGACCATGGTAAGCGTGAAAAAATATAACCAATCACCAAGAAGCGGGAGTTGGCGCACGTATTGCCGGGACGACAAACTCTCTGTGCATTAAAAATATATTAATATATAAAACAGAGTAGATGTAAATAAAATTTAGTATGGGTACTTTTCAGGCAATGATGTTTTTATTCAAGAATATTAAACAATTTTCATTTCAACTTTGCTCTATACTTAGCCAAGTAAGGATCAGGATTAACAATAAATCGTTGGTATTTCATTTTGAAAAGATGCGGTTGTCTAAAGCTTTTAATGATTTAGATTCAGGCGCGGATCTACAATGGTGGCGAAACGGCGATCGCCCCCCCCCCCCCAAAGTGGAACTCCGATGTCTGAAGTAAATAAACTTCCTAAAAGCAAATTTTTAATTTAAATTTATCAACATGCAAAAATAATTCAGAATCGCTAATTAATATTAAACAGATTGCAAAAGATATAGAATAATATTAAATGTGTAAAGTGGTATACATATTCATCATTTGTATACAATTTTCTGACGCCGCCTCACGCAGGACACTTCTCTGGATCCGCGCCTATTTAGATTATTATCTTCCGCTAAAGTAACACCCCCTCAGCACGATAACTCTGATTGGGTCCTACTAGAGAAACGTGCGAGTATCCATTTAGGCGAAGCTCTGGACTGATAGGCAGAAGTAATGCTTTCAAATCAGTCTTATTTGGTCTCTTTATAACACAGTTGTATCGTTCATTATTATAGAAAAAAACGTTATTGTGATCCATACTATTAGAAAGGAGATTTGCAGTAAATTTTTCGCCATTATCGAGTTGTACAAGAGCGTGCTCATTTGGATTACGTTCTGTACGTGTGATACGTTGGAGAGGTCCAGTGAGGAAATGGTCAGATCCAATTTGTTCCATATAAATGTGACTTCCTGGAGGAATATCAAAAATATGAGACCGTGCATTATTTCCTTCACTTGGTCCAGTTATTGCACCTAATATTGTGAGAAAAAAAAGATTCATTAAATTTTGTTACACTGGAAAAATACCTGTTCGTAATTAGATATTAAAGGGGAGTTCTGGTTGTAGATTCCGCCACCAATACAGTTAGGGACATATCAAAATTTCGGTTTACTATGCACCCGCGATGAAGGAAATAGCAGGATATGCATGTTGGTGCTGCCTTTACTGAGATCTGGTTGAGATTTTTACAATAAGCTGACATTGATGTCAGATTGAATTTTCCAGGGGATATGTTATGGGCCCGCCAGACCCTCCCGCGAGGGTTCAGACCCTCCCTCGTAGACCTCCAGAGTCTCCTATGAGGTCCCCGAGAGTCTCCTACGAAGACCTTTAAGGTGCCCCGCGAATAATGAAATTAACATTATCATTGTTAAAATTTTCATTATCTTCTAAAATGCAATAAATTTCACTAAGATCCCATATAAAATTAGAACAAAGTGTATGTTCTTCTAAAAAAAATTATTCCTTTTCAATAGAAAAAAACAGTAATCCATGAGCAGAATGTATGTGAAAAAGTTGAAGAAAATATTAACATGCATCATGAAAGAGGAGGCAAAAAATATGAAAAATAATAAACCGTACATCGTTCCCATATCCCATCCCATATCCACCCAATTTTAATATAATAGCAGCTAAATAGTCCCCCACCCAATAATTGAAAATAATGTAGGAATTATTCTAACCTTCAAAAAAAAAGTAAAATATAAAATAATTAATAGAAATAAAAGTTAAAATTAATATAATTATTATTATGAGTATATTAATGATATATAATTTTATAAAATTTAATTTAATTAATAATATTATGTGTACCGTTCATCTTTCTAGGATGAATGCAGTAACTTCTAAACAGAGCCCTTTTCCAGCTTGTTTAACAATTTCAATTATTTTCATATATTCATATTAGCAACCAGTAAAAGAAATTTATGAATATTGGTGGTGAGCACGCTAAGCGGAGTAGATAAATAAAATGAAAGTCTTGAACGCGTCACGTGAGGTGTGCGGCGCTTTGTTCACCAGTTCTGTGAGGTTCCCGAAAAAAAACTTCCCTGATCTTGATTGGAAAAATTCAAAAGTTTCATATATTTTTTCATCAACTATTAATTGCTTGAACAATTATTTATCCACAGTTTATCAAATATTATCAATATTCTCATAATCGCATGAACTAATGAGGCAATTTAAAAAATCAGTGTGCTTTTAGTTGTTTAACAAATAGTTTATTATTGAGGAAATTTTTTAGTCGAATGTCAGTTTTGATTGGAATGAGACAGAGAAATGTAGTTATTTTTTCAAATTTTTCAACAAACTCCATCAAATTCTAAGAGTTTCATATTTTTACTACATAAGCGTACGTTTTAAACAATTTATGTTTGTTTACACACATTTTTTTTCGATAAAATATAAAAAATTTACACCTTTTCTGAGTTTACATTGAATCGTAAATCAATATGATCGATTAAATAAGATGGGTAGTTTTCGTTTTAATCGTGAAAAATGAGACTTGAAATAAAGAAAAATGAATACGTGCAAAAATAACACAAGATACAACAAAATGTTGATGCTTCGCCTGAGTTAGATTTGAAAATTTTCTCTTGACTATTTTCTAATAAGACACGTTGTTTTTTTCCTAATCGGAAAAAGGTCATTAGAAATGAGGAATTTAATTTAAGAATTTTAATTATAAATTAATTAAGAATTTTTAAAAATTAAATAAAAATTAAATCAAATTAAATAAAAATTAATAAAAAATTAATATTTAAAAATGAAGAAATTTAATCTCATATAAGTGTCAACTGCTTGTAAAAATCTCAGCTAGATCCTTGATATTCACCTACCCCCGTCTACTAACCGTCATTTTTTTATTCCCATATGTAACGAGATTTGAATCTACCAACGTTGATTATACTTACTTGAAAAATCAAGCAAAAACATAGAAGCAAATAATAGAATGACAATCTTCATTGCTCCTAGGTCCAACCGGAGATAGCGATATAGAATTCAATACTGATTTCTGAAGAATTGTATCCAGTGCGTCTGGTTTTGTAAATTATTTACAATTGAGTGGAGCAGCAAAGATAGTTCAACTTAGAATTTTACATACTTGATGGATTTATTACTCGTAGAACCTTGAGAAACACTTATGTATACACATTTTTTTATCTCGACTAAATTGCAGGTGTAATGAAATATATTTTGCGCAAAAAAAATTAATTCATTTTAGCTTTTTCTATCTCATGAATCATGCATTGTCAAAAAGACAGAAAAATTCCACGTCGCCAAAGAAACACGAAGACAGATCACTTTAATAATCCCTAAACCAAATTGTTTTGAAAAATAATAAAAAAATCAGTTTCTGTTCTACCAGTTTCAACTTTTTCGATTCAAATTTTGACTTACTTTCACATTGAGGGTAGTCCATAATCACTTTCTGATAGAGGGTAACGATCCCCAAAGTGAATTCCAAATCTGAAAAAAGAAATTGCTATTTTTTTTTAATTTGATTCTAACAGGTCCCTACGTACACTTGAAATTTCGTATATGAAACACATGAGGAAAAATCTCTTTTTGAACTTCTTGGAATGTTCAATATAGTCAATTCTGCACGAAATTTACACAAAAAAGCAACCCCTTGCGAGAAACCCCTTTCAAAAGGAGCAGTGCTTTTCAAAAAAACACCGATTTTGACTCAGACAGAGATGCATAATTTTTTGTTCTTAAATTTTAAAGAAAAACAAGACACTTCTTTTGAACTATCACCTAGCTCTATTGAATCGCCACAGAAGTGCTTTGAAGAAGATCAATCATCTGCGACAAAACTGTTAGAAGCAACCACCTCGGAGAAAAACCTTCGTCAAAGGTACGATGTGTACCCAAAAACGTAAATATTGATTCACAAACAGTTGCAGCGTAGACTAAAAGTTTATGAAATAAAAAGCGGACTTTTCTAGGACAACACGATGCAATACAGAAAATAATTAATACTTAATTGCTCAAACAATTTATAATATAGAAAAAATTATTGTTTTCAACAATAAAAAGTTGCAATATTTATAGCAGACTAGAGAGATAATTCCCAAATCGCCTGGAGAAAATTTTTTTAAAATAAATTAAAGTTTGTTAAATAATGAGGCCGAGGTATCGGAAACGTATAAAATATATAAAAGGGCAACCTTGATTATGATTCTGTTAGAAAAAACCTACTATTTGAGAAAAAAACAGTTATTTAAACAAATAGAATTTATTGAAATATTTGAAAATTACTTCAGAATATTGATAAATATTCAACTAGACCAACAGTAATATTTATTGTCGAAAGAAACGAAAAGAAAGTGCTCAAATGTATGAATTTCGTGTAGAATTGGCGTTTTTGGATTCATAGAAACCTTTCGGGGAACCGAGGGGATACCACCTTGATCAAAAAGTTTTAGAACTTCATTTTTAAAATCAAAAATACAAATTCATTCATCATAATCGATATTGTCTCCTTCAGAGTACTCCCCATCGACTGCAACGCACTTATGCCAGCGCT
>JAUMHM010000083.1:52715461-52729423 GCA_032362435.1 Melikaiella ostensackeni
TCGTCCGCCATATTGGATCCGCCATTTTGTTTTTGAAATTTTTGACACCGGATTCGTAATCAGCGACCCCAAAAACTACCGGGTAAGAAAATTTGGCCCATTTTATGAACATTTTATAGTTTTGGCCAGCTTTTCGGGATTTCGTCCCACTGTGCGATTTCTGAATGGAGGATAAAGGAGTCATGGTAGTTCTGGTTTCCGGAAGATCGAGGATTCAGCCGTTGACACGTGGTGTTCCGACTGTCTCAGCGGAACGAATTAGATGGAATTCCACCCACTGTTCTGTATGGTAGTGAGACCTGGACGTATCAAGAAAAGGATAGGAGTGAAGTGAACGCGGTTGGCATGCAATTCCTGCGAAAGATATACGGTAAACCGCTTATGAACAGAGACAGTAACGATTGGGCTCTCAAAGAATATGTTGTAGAAGAAACATTGATTCATAAAAGTGAAAGAAATTAGCACAGATAGTTTGGTCATGCTGAGAGAATCAATGAAGGATATTTACTGAAGCAAGTGTATTCAGGTAAGGTGAAGCGTAGCGTATCCAGAGGTAGACTGAAGGAAGAATGGTTGGAATGTGTGAATAAGACTCTAATGAGAAGAGACATAAGGAGCTTCAGAAACATAAGAGCTTGCGTGAAAAGATGTATGGATGTAAAGGAAGCAAAAGATGTATGCAAGGATAGGGATTTATGGGCGACAATTGCTTATAAGAAAAAGAGGCACGGCTGAAACGAAAGATTTCGGATACTGACGGGTTCTCGTGAAGAGTTTCGTTCAGCGGATGTGTTTGGGGTGAAGAGTATATTTTTAATTGAAAAAGAGCCCCCCTAAAAAGTTTTTCATATTTCCTGGAAGGAGGGAACCCCCGATGTACGGTATATTATTTATTTATAATTGAAAAAAGGCCCTCTTTGGAAGTTATTTTATTTTTCCCCAAAAGGGGAAAGCCCCGATGTGAGGTTTATTGTTTATTTCTATTTGGAGAAGGGCCTCCTTGAAAAGTTACTTCATATTTTCTAGAGAGGGGCAACCCCCGATTCACGGTATATTATTTATTTATAATTGAAAGGGGGCCATCTTCAAAAGTTTTTTATTTTTCCTGGAAAAAGTAAAATCTCGATATCCAATCAATCCAAAAAATCATTTTGTAGAAGAACGCTTCGTTTATTATTTGAAACAATATAAATTTTTACACTGAAAAATTTTGAAATATTTCTATTCAAGTTTTGTTGAGATGCTGGATTAATTTACAATAAACTTTCTTTATTTTTAGGGTAGCCTAAATATAGCGTGGGGCAGATAAAAAGCGTGGCGTGAGGGGCGTAAGAAAGGTAAAAATGCGTGGCTTAGTGAAACACGATCAGATAAAAGGGTGATATTCTACACGTAACGTTTTCGATAAATAATTAAGAACTGTAAGGAGCGTTGCAAAAGTCAAGGGGCAAGGATGTAAGAGGGATTGCAGGAGTCAAGGGGCAGGGGTGGTGAGCAGAGTTGCATGGGTCAAGGGGCAAGTGGTGTAAGGAGGTTTGCAGCGGTTAAAAGGCAGGGGGTGTAAGGAGGGTTTCAGGGGGTGAAGGGGCAGAGGTTTTAAGAGAGGTTTCAGGCATTAAGAAGCAGATGTTGTAATGAGAGTGCACGGGAAAAAATTTGGACTAGAGGAATGACAAAATTAGTTACGATGTGGCGGATATGAAGAAAAATCCGTAATAATTACAGACCCACGTTTTTGTAAATTCTACGAAACTTTTTCTATGAGAATTAAATATAATTCAGGAAGAATTCTTAAACGAGTTAGTAATTTTAGCAACGGGAATCCTTAAGATTTACAAATTTCTACATTACCGCGCCGTCGTTTCCAACACAAAAAAAATCCAATTTATAGAGGGGGGCTTCTATATTTAGCCTTCTTTGTATATAAGAAGAAAGGAATGACGGACGGAGGACACACGTGAGACACATTCTTAACTTATTGTACGCACACTATCATAATTCTATAGCCTAACCTAAAATATATATATAACGCAGAATATCGCACGCTGAGGGTACCGGTCGAAATAGTCCTTATACACTAACGAAGAAAATTCTTACCGCTTGTGAGAAACGACCAGTGCCGGACCAAAAATTTTTGGTGGACCGAGTTATATTTTATTTTCTTACTTAAACCTCGAATATTTTTGTGGCATTTGTCACTAAAATGTTATATAATAACTAGGGGAGAGTAGAGTATAATTGCGGGCTTTGAATCAAATGTCCTGTGAATTATGACTGATTTTGATGTGGTGCATTTTTTTAGGTCAAGCCTACATTATCAGCGAACACGTGTCATTACTCAAATGTTGGTTTATTTCAACAATATGAAGATTATAGAGTAAAAAGTATACAATATATGTATATAATATTTTCTTTCAAAGTAATGATCACTGAAAACAAAATATACAAGAATTATAAGAAAACATAAAAAAATGTATGGGTAAAACTTCCGCCATATAAGCGTTGATGAAAAATATACAACTATCACTAAAACAAATACTAACATGAATAAAAAGTAAAGTTTGGGAAAAAACTTTTAATACAAAATTTGTCAGAACAAATATATACTTTGATGTTCCCAAAAGCATGAAAACATTTTTTGAAAAAATTCATTTTTTCGACCTTTTCGAATTTTGAATTTTTTACCCTAAAACTAATAATAATTTTCAAATGTGGTAGCCGATGAACCGGGAAATGACCAGGGTTTCTTTTAACCCGGAAAACCGGAAAACGACAGGGAATTTAGTAGTTAAACAAATGTAAACGTCCGATTGAAACTTTATAAACTATTTTTAATTCCAAAATAATTTGAAATGAATAGACTCATAATTAAACTCTCTGATTCAATTTCAGATTATACACGTTCAAATAGTGTTTCAGTTCCAAATATTCCACTTTTAAACCACTACGAAGTGAAATTTTTTAATAAAAGAAGGCATTTCTTAAATATTAGGCAGTACTTGGCTGTTTATCTAAAATAAGCATTTATAAATCAAATATTCAAAACTAAACAATTTGAAATTGAATTGTTTCAAATAGAAAGTCTTGAATCGTAAAAATTTCAAAGTGCAAAGTTTAACCTTTTGAGGTGAGAATTTTATTTGTTTCATTTTGTTGAATTTTAAAATTGCAAGTGAATTTTTTTCATTTTAACTTATCAATGATAACTGAGCAATTATTGATTGCAAACGAGTCTAAATTTAAAAAGTATGACCTCTAATTTGAAAAGTGTTTGATTTTAAACGATCAATTAAAAAATGTTTAAGTTTTTATGTTTCTAACTTAAAATGGCGTCAAAATTATATAATTTGAAAAATTTTTAAATTTATTGACTCATTTTTCCATTTAGAGCATGGAAAATGAAAACGCAAATTTATATGTCATTTCATTTTAAATGATTTCATTTAATGATATTGAGAGCTTCCATTTTATACGCGTAAAGTATTCAGCGTTTAAAGTAAAAATATCTTGAGCTTTAATTTCAAAAGCTCAAAATTCAAAACTCAGGACGATAATACGATCGGAAATTCACTAGATTGAATCAAAAAAATCTCTGACTTTTATTCTGGCATTAGTAAACAGATTGATTACCTGCCCCTGGTTTTGGTTAGTAAATTTCGAAGATTTCACATCTTCTGTTTGGTTAGCAATAAATCGACCACGTTCAACTTGTCAGGCGCTCTTATCATGGAATCGTATCATTTTATCATAATAATTTGACGCGGAAAGTAAAACTTTATATCTAAATTTGTGACTACATATTTCCCAAATCTGCTCACGAGTTCCCAGTATTTTCCCACATTTTTCAAGGTACACAAGATTCCAGACAAATTCCCGGATTTTCCGGGTCGCTAGACATCCTGAAATTATAATGTCGAATTTCGCACTTTTTCATTTTGAAATTGTAAATTTTAAAAATTGAATTCTTTCAAAGAATTAAAAAATTACAGTTTGTAATTTAGATTTGTGAAATCAAACGTTTTTAAATTGAAGCGTGCTTTATAACAGTGCATGATGCGCCACTTGTCATAAAGGTCATCTTATATGTGAATATAGGCACAAAATGATCCTTATGGCTTTGGATAATGTTCAGTATAGCAGGATCCATTTCTAGTGCACAAATATTTCTTTCTAGTAATGGGCTTGTAATGAAACTATATTTTTGTTGAATAAACAAAAATTTAGTTTACAGATTAATACAACAATCTTTATCATTTTACTCGAACTGAAATATAATTTCCAGTTTCGGAAATATTTTCAATAAAAAATTTAACTTTTGGGAATTCAAAATGATTTTTATAAAGTAACGTATCAAAACACTAAATTTAAGACTTAGTTAAAACCGGGACGCACAATACTGACACACACTGACGCAACTGTACTGTCGTATCGCAACTGTGTTTGCGACATGCACATGCTTACTTTTAATTACGAGTATTACTGTTAAAGTCGGTTTTGATCAGATAACTGTTTAAGTATCTTAGCAATATCGTACATATTTTGTAGTGAAAAAAATATAGAATTCAAATTATAACTAATTTTTCTGAAACCAGGTTGTATGAAATTCGTTATAATTTCTGATTCTCTTTCTAAATCTTTTGGAAAATTTTAAAGAAGTTCAAAATTGACAAAATGGCGGCTGTTTTCCTGAAAATATTCAAAGTCAATTTACGCAAAAGGCCCAGCGTTTTTTTTCTCAACATTTTTTCAGGATTTTCTTTGTCTGAATAAAGAAGATTCACGTTTTCTGCCAAAACGACATAAGATACGAAAAAAGTTGCAAGAACAAAATTTTTTTCTCAATAATTTTTTCTTTGAAGACGATATTTGTTAAATAATCAATACTCTCCATTTTTCTAACTTACTACATTATTTTTCTACCAACACGTTGTTAAAACTGTTAAATTAAGTCTTTTCTGATTTTTCGATTGATAGAGAAAAGTTTCAAGAGGCATTTTTCTAGAACTTTTCTAGAGAAAAAATTTTGTTCTTTTGACTTTTTTTATATCTTTTGTCGTTTTGGCGGAAAATCTGAATTCTAGTCTTCTAGACAAACAAAATTCTTCTGTGCAAGGCACGGGCATATGTCAGACTATTATGGAATGTACTCTTCACAGTAGGACGAATCTATGTAGAAAAAAAATCAATAGAAAAAAAACTCTCGGATTCTTGCGCAAATTGACTTTGAATATTTTCAGAAAGACAGTCGCTATTTTGCAGTCATGAAGAAGAAGATAAAGACCTATATTAATAAAAAAAATATCACACTTTCAGAACAAATTTTGACGATTTTTTTATAATCGGCGTTTTCAATTTTTCAAATTCAAATACTAATACTTTTGTGAAAAAAATGTTTTTTTTCCAAATTGGTAAGATACTTGTCAACTTATTCAGTTAGGAAAACAACATATTCGAGAGGCACATAATTCTGTGACTTCAGCACGTACTGCCTGTCCGATTTGGAATGAATTCGGTCAATAAATTCTTTTTTTTTCAAATTTTTCATAGTAGTTCACCATAAAAGCTTCACTTACAGTTTAAAATCTGCCATAAAGTTTTTCTATCTTATAATCTTCTTCGTTTGACCTTAGTGGTTAAAAGCTAAGGAAAATGAAGAAATTTGGAAATTTGGCTTTCCAGACCCTTATGCTGGAAGATTTTTATCCTGTAGTCTACAAAACCCTTCCTTGAGGGCAATTACCGACCTTCTTGGCTTGATTTTTTCAAATCGTTGAAATTGATTATATCCACAGAAAACTCCTCTAAATGTTTGTCATAATCGCAACATTTTTTCCCCGTTAACTACCATCCAATGGATTGGGGCGGCATAGCCAATTAAAATCTACACAGCTAATTTTACATGCGAGGACTCTACACAATCATATGTGACCATCCGCGAAGAGAGGGACCTAACACCCAAAAAGTCAATTTTTAGGTTTTTACACCAATTGATAGTTTTTCATTTGCTCTTTCATAATAAAAAAATATTCTTTCATCTGCAAAATTGAAATTGTTATCAAAGTGCAAAGTGAGGCTCCCTTATGGAGTTCCTGTGGCGGAACGCCTCTTCAATCGCTCCTCCTGTGAAATGTAGCTCCCGGGCGTTAGATCCCTTCCTTCGCAGACGGTCACATACACTTCAGTAATTATTTTCAATACTTTAATTACTACTGTCATGTTCGATTTTGATTATATAACTCTCTAAAAGTCTTGGGAATATCGTTCTTATTTTGCAATGGAAAAGAATACGCAATTTAAATTATAACTTATTTCCTAAATTGTTTTAACAACATTCAGGTTATATGCACTGGATTTTCATTTTTTATGGAGTTTTCGTCATTGTATTATGTGTGAATATTTTTTAAATTTTATCTTCTTATTAGAACACGTAATGTTTATCGATTTTACTCATCCTTGAGCCATCGCTTCTTCATGGATTGAAGAATAATTTTATGATGAATTCTCTTTAAAAACTGAAAACTTTACTCATATAATTGGCTCTTAAAAACAAAGTATAATTCTTTAATCAGTTGGGAAATATCCGAAACAAAAATTAGTACTTTTGACAATGACGAATTGTACAACTATACATAAAAAATGTACCATTTTACGAATTAGTGGGAAAAAATGATTTAAGCAATAGAATTGCTCAAACAATTCTGTCTCAGTTCACGAATCATTGAAAGCATTGGAAAAAGATTTCCCGAAAATTGTGCTAACAATGGCCTTCATATGATAATTTTGTTCTTCAATTTTTGTACTTTCCTAAAAGACTTTGTGAGCAACGTCGATGCAATAACTTTCATAAAAAATCCTTAGCGAAATCATCCGGATTACAAATACTCCAGTTACTTCTTCGAGAACTCACTTGTTCTTTTGGTAATGACAATTGTTATAAACAGAACCTTGCAAGTATTAAGCCTTTTTCTTGTTTTTGTCTTTCTTGAATTGGATAAAAATGATAACCTATTTCTCATTTAAATCCTAACTGGAACCATTTTCAACTACGACCTTATCGGCAGTTAATTACAAATTAATGTTTATTCTACGATGGATAATATTTTCAAGTTATTTCATTAATTTTTAAGTTATTTTTTGGGCAGCTCATGATACCACTTGTCCCGGTTACCATTTTGAAAATCGATTCCTTTCATCGTATCGTTATGGAATTGATGGTGGCCTGACAGAAAAAATTTGGATTAATACTTCTCTTATTATTAATATTTATAATTTTATCCTTTTAAACAAAGCGTATATTAGCATATTTCCGAACCGTTTCTTTTCATGCTCTATCGAGCAAACCAGAACAAGGGATCTGAGCATATATATTTCATGGAACTTTCTAAAGACAATGGATTTGCAAATGCTTTCAAATGTATGACGATTGGCTTTTTAAAAATTTTTTTCTCAGCTGTATTACATCAAAAATGTGGTTCTACCGAAGATTTAAATCTCCTGAATTAATAAAAATGTTGGATGCTGTTAAATTTTGTTGCGGATTAATGTGACACTCTAATCACGTTTAAAATATATTGTTATCTAAGTGATATTCAATAATGTATGATGAATATATAAAGATAGGCAATAAAGAATGACAATGTTTTGTTCGGCTGAAATGAATCGATTAATTTCAGTATTTTCACTCCGTACTAATTAGCAATAATTGAAATGTGATATGAAAGAATGATCAAAACCAGTTATTACTTTTAAGGTATATTTTATTGAGTGAAATTCATATTATTTTCAAATCCACAGCTTTTCTTAGTTCAAAACTGATGTACTCGTATGGTGATTGAGGGAGAATGATGATGCTTTGTCAGCTGTGACTATGACAAGAAATAGATAGATTCATTAGTTTTTTATATAAAAATCAAAATACAAAAATTTGAAAAACTCAGAATAGACATCTAAAAATTTTGTAGCATAATTCCTTGAAATTCGCATGCATAGTTCTCGATTTGAGTTTATATGTTCTTATCATGAAATAAGAGCCAGGTAAACACTTTGTCAGAATTTTGAAGCAGTTTTTCACGTGCATACTTTCAATTCTTCATTTTTGATTGCATAACTCTTTAAGCGTCTCAGCAATATCGTACATATTTCGTTGTGGGAAAATAAGTTCAAAATTCAAATTATAACTCATTTTCCTGAATTGTTTTAGCAACATTCGGGACGTACGCACTACTCTTTAAAATCGAATTCATTTAAAATCAGGCAGGTGTATACTTCAAGTCGCAGAATCTCTTAGAAACGAAATGTGTTGTTTTTTAGAGGAAATTAGGCGACACGTATTTTTTCAATTTAAAAAAAATGTTTCTCCACATTTTTTAAGACAGCATAACATTGAAAATTTTATTATATTAGCTTAAGGTACTTACTTATGATATTCTGTAATTGGACAGATGAAAACTTCTGTTTTCAAATAGATATTAATGATTTAATAACATTGAATTATGTGGAAGAAAACGATCTACCTTATCTCATTTTTAGTTAAAAAAAATTCGACTGGTAGGTATTCATTTATCCGAAATCTCATTTTTCCTAAAACTCATTTTGCCGAAAAAATCACCAGATACATAGGCGCGTTGAAATAATTGATAGATGGGCATCTGCTTGCGAATTTCGATAAATTTTGTAACTCAAATTGACGTTAGGCGGCGCTTTATTAGAATTCTTTGTCGTTCAAATTCGCTTCAACTATTAAATGTGATAGAGAAAAGAGAGAAAGGGAGAAGAGGTTGGATTATTTCAAAAAGAGGAAACTGGTAAGTATATATGTAATTAATTAATACCAATGAATATGAGACAATGTTTAAATTGAAAATGATGCAGATCATTAATTTTTTATTGTAAAATACACTATTTTATTAATGGAAAATAAATACCAAAATGATTGAAAAATGAAGTTTTATCAAAGGTCGAGTCGTTATAATAATCAAACCTGGTAGTCCAGGTGTTGGAAATACATCTTTCTCGGGAAAGTTAAGTAAAGTATTGAAATTTAAGGTACTCTGATGGTTTTTCGAAGGTTTCGTCGTTCTTAAAAGAAATCCTGTTATTCCAGGTGTGGAACATACATCTTCCTCGGGGAAGTTGTATTGTGAACTGAAATTTAAGATACTCGGATGGTTTTTTTTGAGTCTTGTTGTTCCAATAATTAAACCTGGTAGTCCAGGTGCTTATTAAATATCTTTCTCGGGGAAGTTATTTTAAGTATTGAAATTTAAGGTACTCTCATGGTTTCTTGGAGGTTTCGTCGTTCTTGAAAGTAATCCTGGTAATTCAGGTGTGAAAATTACATCATCATCGGTAGAATTTAGTTGTTAAATGAAATTCAAGGTACATGCATGGTTTTTTTAAAGATCTTGTTGTTTTAACCCATTAACGACCAAGAACTACAATTTTTTAACTTATGTTGAAGCCTCATTCTCATGACTGAAAAAGAATAATTTCCAAACGAAAATCATGTTTCCTTATAGTTTTGGGTATGCTCTTCAAGAGTCCGTAATCAGAATTGAGTTTGGTCCAGTAGGAAATCCAATATGGCGCCAAAATTGGAGAAAAGTACCAAAAAATCGGGAATTTTTTTTCATATTTTTTTTTACCCAAAAAGGTATTAGGACTCAACCCTAACTATGATCAACGGTGATCGGAATAGTTGAATTGCAAGAAGAAACTTGTCTCACTGATCTGAAATAGCCATACCCTTCGGCGGATCCAATATGGCGGACATGAAATTTTGGAAACTCTACGATTTTCGCACAACTCTGTACTCTGGAGTTTTTGAGCTCGCTGATTATGAATTTGACATCGATTTTTCGGAATTTAAAATGGCGGATCCAATATGGCGGACATGAAATTTTGGGAACTCTACGATTTTCGCACAACTCTGTACTCGGGGGTTTTTGAGCTCGCTGATTATGAATTTGACATCGGCTTTACGGGATTAAAAATGGCGGACCCAATATGGCGGACATGAAATTTTTGGGAACTCTACGATTTTCGCACAACTCTGTACTCGGGGGTTTTTGGGCTCGCTGATTGTGAATTTGACATCGAATTTTCGGAATTCAAGGTGGCAGATCCAATATGGCGAACATGAAATTTTGGAAACTCTACGATTTTCGCACAACTCTGTACTCGGGTGTTTCTGGGGTCGCTGATTACGAATTTCGAATTGAATTTTCAAAATTCCATATAGCGAATGCAATATGGCAGACATACAATTTCGAAATCTGTCGAGTTTCATAAAAATTCTGTGCTTGGATAAGGTCTCTGTTCAGGATTCAGACATTCTACGCTCGGTATAACCCGGAGACAACGACGTGGACGTGGTAAAATTCTGTCTCCTTCAGGGTGCTTGATTAGAGTGAGTCTCCTTGCCTCTGACTGGAATATTAATCCTTTTAGTGATTCTTCTTAAAACACGGATTACAGAATGGTGATTCACTCTCTTTACAGAAAATTCTGGTCCTTATGGAACAATGTGAAAAGACTTTGAGTTGATTTTGATGAGCCATCCTATGTATTTCCCGTTTCGCCTAACCTTTTCTTATGTCACTCTTCGCAACAGATACTGCAAATTCTTTTGTTCCGACTTTATTCTTGCCATCTCCGGCAGCATTGTATCTCACGAGAGCATTCAGAATGGAGGCCTGGATCAGTCTTATAAAAACGACCCAAGTCCATGTTTTCGAACGAATGCTTGGAAGCACATTACTGCAGTGTCCATCATGGAGATCAACTCCTCCCATGAAGTTGTTGTAGAGATGGAAGGCTTTCGGGAAAGGTATCTCAACTTTGGATCGTGCTCGTGAACTGTATCTTTTCGAGGGTAATAAAGGAGTCACTCCTGCAGCAGTCGAAACCATCGAAACTGGCTTCGAATCTACTACAGTTATGTAGTTCATGCCGCTATTTTTCTCATCTTTCACGACATACTCGCCTCTTGGAGCATTCTTATCTATGACATTCTTCTCTTTCACCCCATTGTCTCTGATCGTACCTGTACTATCACTATCACAGCTGTCTCGTTCAAAAATGGTTGTAACAAATTCATCACTATGCAAGAACCTAATGCGCATTTACTGAATTTCTCTCCAATTTTTGAATTTTTCCCACGATATAAGTCAAGACACAATACGAAACCATCTGAAGTGCAAAGACCCCAGAATTTCAAGCCAGATCGTATGGGTTTTCCTCGAATGAATTGTTTCAATGATGTTCTTGCATACGATTTGGCCATCATTTCACCTGCATTTCTACAGAAATCATGATTTTCTTCTAGTTTAGCTTGATCTTCGATGTGAGTTTTACAAGCTTATTTATAAGTTATTACCGAAACATTTTCTTCCCATTCAGCATCAGAATCCGAATTATCGGAGCCAGAATCGTCTAGATTTGACAACGTAATTATTTCACCGAAATCATTTTCTGATGTATCCACCGCCTACTCCACATGAGTAGGAACAGAACGTTTTTTTCATTGAGTTCGCGACATAGCGATGGTAGAAAGAATAAATAACTGAATCTTCCAGGAACTTGGTATCGAAACTCTTCCAATCAATTCACAACGGAATGTTGACAGTGTCTTTTGCAACTCGATCTGAATATAGTGCACAGAACAAATGAAGATCAGATACAAACGACCCAACGTTGTCTGAGGTCGTTTTTATTTGTTTTGATTCATTTGTTTTTCATGCAGAATTCATTTGTTCTGATGCAGAAAGGAAAAAAGAAATTATGAGAGAATTGTGTATGCTCTCGTGATATACAATGCTGCCGGAGATGACAAGAATAAAGTTGGAACAAAAGAATTTGCAGTATCTATTGCTAAGAGCTACATGAGAGAAGGTCAGGTGAAACGGGAAATACGCAGAATGTCTCATCAAAATCAAATCAAAGTCTGTTCACATTGTTCCATAAGGATCAGAATTTTCTGTAAAGAGTGTGAATCACCATTCCGTGATTCGTGTTTCAAGAAGAATCACTAAGAGTATTCATATTCCAGTGAGAGGCAAGGGGACTCACTCTAATCAAACACCCTGAAGGAGACAGGATTCTACCACGTCCACGTCATTGTCTCTGGGTTATGCTGAGCGTAGAATGTCTGAATCGTGAACAGAGACCCCACCCAAGCAAAGAATTTTGATGAAACTCAACAGATTTTGAAATTTTATGTCTGCCATATTGGATCCGCTATATGGAATTCCGAAAATCCATTTGGAAATTCGTAATCAGCGACCCCAAAAACCCCTGAGTACAGAGTTGTGCGAAAATCATAGAGTTCCCAAAATTTTATGTCCGCCATATTGGGTCCGCTATTTTGAATTCCGAAAATTCGATGTCAAATTCATAATCACCGAGCCCGAAAACCCCCGAGTACAGAGTTGTGCGAAAATCGTAGAGTTTCCAAAATTTCATGTCCGCCATATTGGGTCCGCCGAAGGGTATGGCTATTTGAAATCGGTGAGACAAATTTTTTCTCACAATTCAACTTTTCCGATCAACGGTGATCATAGTTAAGGTCGAGTCCTAATACCCTTTTGGGTCGAAAAAAAATTATGAAAAAAAAAATTCCCTATTTTTTGGTACTTTTCTCCAAATTTGGCGCCATGTTGGATTTTCTACCGGACCAAACTCAATTCTGACCATGGATTCTTGAAGAACATAACCAAAACTATAAGGAAACATAATTTTCGTTTGAAAATTTCTCTTTTTCGGTTATGAGAATGAGGCTTCAACATAAGTTAAAAAATTGTAGTTCTTGGTCGTGACTTGTGATTTTTTTACTATTCCGTTAGTGAAATGCCTTGAAATGACTTGTGATTTTTTTTACTATTCCGTTAGTGAAATACTAAAATATTATTATTTCATCAGGCAAACACTCAATTACTAACGCAATTAGTAAATTTTCACTAAATCAGATTTATAGAGAACATTTCTCAACTCCTAGGTGTTTTTAATAAATTATTTTATGGAAGGCAGAAATCGTTTATCATTCACGTTTTTGAAGGTTAAGTAGCCCTTCACCTGCCAAAAAGTGGGACGTAATACGTTAATTCAAGGGGTGGTAAAGTTTTCAAACTTTTTTTTCGACATTTTTCTTCATTTTTCCATACTAATGTACAACATCTCAAGAATATTGTGACGAAATTTGAGACCGATCGGAGCAAAACTAACATAGATATGGAGTTTTT
This sequence comes from Melikaiella ostensackeni, assembly GCA_032362435.1. Lineage (NCBI taxonomy): Eukaryota > Metazoa > Arthropoda > Insecta > Hymenoptera > Cynipidae > Melikaiella > Melikaiella ostensackeni. Next base: position 52,728,700 of record JAUMHM010000083.1, read on the forward strand.
AAGAATTCTTTGCCCCCCGTCGGTTTCGTTTACCTTCCTGACAGGTAATAGCAAAGAAGGCAGAATTCGACTTAGACAAGAGCAAAAAGATGCTTTAGACATTGCAGATGAAAGCTGTTCACTCTACGGGCCTGGCATCGATGATTCTGTGTAAGTATAGAAAAAAAACACTCGTTTAAATGTTTAGTTCTGGCTTTACGAGTGTACAAAACTTTAAAGCTTTTTTCTCACACTTTTCATTTTTGAAGTCGGTGACGGCTGTAACTCAAAATCTACTACACCGATCCTTTTAAAATTTGGTACACTCTTTCTACGCTTAAATTATGAGGTAAAAATAACAAATTTTCCGATTTTTTTCAGCAAAAATGGGTTGTTTGACTTCCAAGTGTTACCAAAAATCAAGAAATCAAAAGAAAAAATGAAAATCGACAGCGTTATTTTGAGAAACTTATAAACTAATAAAAAAAAATTGATTTTTTGATTTCAGATGATTCAGTGATGAATTACAGCCGTCACCGCAGAACAACTTTTTTTCAAGGCGCCTCCAAAGAATTGCTGCCAATGGCTTATTGATTGATATTTTCCTTTGAGAATTGTATAAAATATTCTTCAAATGTTGTGTTGTGATATTAAAATTAATTGAATGGATTAGCATTGCCTGTAGCGTAAAAAAAATTCTTGAAAATATGTTTTTTTTCACCGAATTCACCTTGGGGGGGGCGGG
>JAUMHM010000083.1:52752592-52766733 GCA_032362435.1 Melikaiella ostensackeni
AATATTTACCTCAGTTTTTGTTCTTGGTTTTTTTTTCTACTTAGTTTTAGTATAATTTCGCCAAAGAAGTTTCACTTTTTGTTATCAAAATAAACGACAAAAAGGTTCGCGTATCTATTGATCGACTCAAGCCCGCTTTTATTTTGACAGACGATTTAGAAAACCTCGCCGAAGGAAAACAATTGCACGACGATGACGAAGATTACAACATTGGAATTGAACTTAATCGCGAAAATGTTACGCCACCGATTCAAGCCGCTCCTGCACCTACCAACATACAGCAGACAGGACCTTCGAATCCCAATGTAAATAATGAAAACCGTAGTCTTTCCACTATTCGTTCTGGACGAATTGTGCTTTTTCCAGACCGTTTTCAAGCCGGTTTCAATAAGAATAGATTTTGTATCACAATTTGCAATTCTTTCCTAGCATTATAAATATATTTTTTTCTCTCTCTCTCTTTATGTTGCGTTATCACTGGTAGGGGGGTGATGTGGCATGCGTTTTCTCTACACGTGTTTGGCAGAAGTTTCCTACTTTCTCCAAACACAATAAACTGTAAGTTTCGTCTGCCGTCGCGCCAGACCTTCATTTATGGTCAACAGTAAGAAACGCTATTGCCTTGCGCGCTTGCCAATCCGCTTGTTTTCGAGAAAACTCACGTCCGTCCCTCAATAATAACCCTCGGTCCCAGCTACCCTTTCCCTCGGATTTCGTGGGAGGGACTTTTCCTTCCCTTACTATTTTCCCAGTGGAAGTTTCCATGCTTGGGGCTAGTGGACACTCTTGCTCGCGTTAGCGTCACGTTTCGATCTTAGCCTTTTGCGAGATTCGATGTCCGCGCTCCGCCGGGTCGACGCGACGAACACTTTACAACTTCTGTGTATTGGGTTTCAGTTCACTTTGAATAATTCTTTAATTTGTTTATCCATACATAAAGGTCGCCTCGATTAACCTTATTTCACCCTCTCGCTGTCTACATATCATTATTTTTTAAAGATAGTGAGATGACTTTTAATAAGAAAAACCCACTTTAACCATCTTTTTACTTTTTACACGTTCGCACACATGCCCTACCGAAAAAAAATCTCAGGAATATCTTAGACGAAAATGTCAGGCCAGTTCGGGTCGATTTCAGTCGAATTTAAAGTATTATTTGAATGATTTCTCCTCTAGAAAAAGTTCCAGATATTTGGGTCATTTCTTACGACTTAATTTATGGTAGTCGAACCTCACGGATACAGATGTACGACAGGCGGTTAGATTTTCGCTATCATAAAACCTTCGTAAAACTAATCCCTTTTAACACTTTTATCCACATACATATATTTATACGTGACAACCTACATATATTTTTATTTATATACAGTAGTATTCCTCTGATGGTCAATCTAAAAATGCTATTTGTTTTTATGTATCACGTAAAGTTCACGAAATACGTACAAAATATGATATATTTGGAATTTTTCACAGTAAATTTTAGATATTTTTAATTGTAAAAATACGTGGATTCCGATTTTTCAACTTTTGAATCGCTAATTTGGAAATTGAAAAAAAATTTATATTTGAAGCTCTTACATCTGGCCACTGCTTACTGTAAGAAACCTTCCTACCTGGTTCGATAACCATCAGATGCACTTTCAAGGCAGCCTCTGTAGTTCCTTCCTACTCAGGAAAATTTCGATTATATTTACAAAACCTACTTGATGAGCCTTTAGAAAATTTATGAGGCCTACTACGCGTATTGAAAAAAGAAATCTGTTACCGCATCGTAGATATAGCTAACTATCGCAAAAAACAACACACTTCTTAAAGTTCGAAAAACAAAATTTATTTTTTCTGAGATTTAAATTTGAAAAAAAATCGTTAAAGGCAAGTAGATTTATACCTGTACAGCGATAATGGCATAAATATATTTTTTACCCTCCCTACTTAACTTTGAAATTTCAAAAAATTGAAAAAATCGACTTCTTCGATGTTTTCTTAGATTTACGGAAAATTAACAAAATGTTGAAAAGTAACACAATGACGTCGTTTTTTGGTAAATATTAAAAGTCGAGTTCATCGAAAACCCCACCTTTTTTTTCGCTCACATTTTTTTGCTGAATTGACATTCGAATGACAAAGAAATCTTCTGAGTTTCATCCAGGCCAAACTATTTTTCTAGTCAAAAGTTTTTTTTCTCGAAAAATTAAATTTTCGTATTTTTTTTTACAAACAACGACAGACTTGAACGGTGAAGAATTTTTTTCATAATTCAGCAAATGTATGTTCAGACAGTGGTTTTATGCTTCTATATTTGAAAAGAAAAATAAAATCAACAAAATTTACAAACATTTTTGAAGAATATCTGAAATTTTTGTTCAATCAGTGTTGTAGTGAAGTGTTTGGCAAACTTTGGATTACAATTTTTTGGATTTCATACGCAGGAAGTTATATAAAACATTATTTTATCTATACTTATTTTCATGTTTTTGTTAATATAATTATCAGTGTAATTGATAAAAATTTTGGTGGAATGTGATTTTATGATAGATACTCCTGAAAATCCGGTAAAGGAGTTTTTAATGAATTTATTCAATTTGTTAAAACTTAGATTGGATGCATCACAGAAGGAATTATTGATAGAATGTAAGATTCATGTTTTTTTTTCCAAAAAAGATACATATTTCATATTAACAAGAAAATATGTTTTGGCTTCAACAAAAAAAGATAACAAAGGAACTTCAAACGAGAATATCAATAAATTCAATAAATTTATTTGAATTCGGTTTAAAAAAGCTGCCATGCACATATACAAAATTTATATATGTTTTATTATTCATAACTGTAGTCATCCTATAAATTATCCCTGATGTGGAAGTCTAAATTGGCTTCGAAACATGTTGCTCCCCAGTAGCATAAAAACGACGGAGAAAAGAAAGAGTGTGAAGTTGGTTCTGGTTGACTCTTTCTTTTTTTCTCCCTATTTTTTGTTTGTTTGTACATTTATTATACATTTGTCTCTAATGAGTCGGAAAAGCGGATAGTCTCGAAAATTAGTTTTGATTTGTAAATTTTTTGGTTGTTCCTTTTTCAGTGCACCAACAATTTTTATAAAAGGGAAGATTTCATTTCGATCCTTCAGAAAGTAACACTTATTATTTCGGTACGCCATATTGTGCCCCTAAAATAGAAATAAAGGACGTAGTTAAAAGTAAATGCTTCAAGTTGTTACACATTAAAATTGGTTTGCTTTTAATTCAGCACAACTTTTCTGGATTTAGGTAAAATTGGTGAAATTGGTGTGATAAATATGAAGACGTCATTTTCTGAATTCGGAATAAATTAAGTCTAAAATGCAAACAAAGGGCCGTTCAAGACTTGGGTCTGCTTTTCTTGGAAAGCAGCGGGAACTGGGAAAATCCCATTTATTGTGATTATAGGGAAGTATAGCATTTTACAAATGTTTATGACCTGCTTCCTCTGCCCCATACGGGAAAAAGCTGTACTTATTTTTCCTGCGTCTCTTGTTTTGAAGGTCTTATTTTAAATCCTGAATTTTCTGGAAGTTTTAAATTCAGGCTGCAGTGTAAATTATCAATTGTTTTTGTTGTCTCAGTTTATAACCATATTTTGACGTTTCAAGTGAAGTGTAACCTGAGCTTCAAATTTGGACGGAATAATTGTTACTTCTCATTAGCAGGTGATTAGATTTTACTTTTCAAGTTTCTATCTTGAAATGAAGATGACAAGACTTTATGTTATGACATTAGCTCGCAACTGACATTGCCAGTTTGACTATCGTTTTGAATGTAGGTTTTAAATTAAGACAGAAATCAGTCTCAGCAATTCAGGGCAAAAGTCAGAGTTAATTTGAGACTTTTTTTGCAAAGTCTCAATTTAAAACCTTGTTGGCCAAATTTTGCTACGTCTAAAAAAAAGCCGAATATTTGGCTCAGAATACGCCTAGCTTCTTTCTGTGAGTGTGCGAACATACGATCTGTTTTGATGAGGTTTATACTGCATAGGAACTTATATTATCATAGTATACAACTTTTACTGCTTACCCGAATCGAAAAAATGCACTTATTGACCTGAAAAGAACGAGAAAAATACAATTTGTCATGATTTTTAGCATTTTTCAGTATTTTAACTTGAGTTCACGAACATAGACATTTTTCGACGAGTTCTACCTGTATACCTCGGTCCATACTACATCGGCACTTATGAAATTATAGCATGCAACTTTTTCCGTACACACGAATCAGAAAAAAAATATTCGCTTGAAAATAACAAGAAAATACTAATTCCCTCCTCTTCATCCATGAACATCTTTGCGTTGCTTGTAAGAAAATACGTACGATTTATATATATTTAATATTTGCATATATTTTATATATATATAATATTTATTTATACCCTATATTGTAAAATAAGAGATATAATTACACTAACGAGCATTCTATTTTTATTTTGTTTGCTGTAAATAATTATTATATAACTGTTGTTCTTATATAAAAAAAAAGTAATTTGATGTAGATGCTCTCTCATAGCCATTGATATATGTCTATGGTATGTTCACAAACATCGAAAAAGGAGAATAATTATATATTTTTTTTGTAACTGCTATTATTTATTTGAAAACAAGGTTATAACTACACAGAAAAAAAATTTTATTTTGAACCTCACACGGGCGTCAAAATCTTCTGACGCAAAACTGAACGAAAATTCGTTTATATTGAGCAATAAGAACATTGAAAGCAATTCAATTATTTTTTAGTTTCAACATTGCTCATGAGAGCGAACCTAGCTGAAGTTTAAAATGAGTTTTTTTCTGTATAGTTCAACACAAATTTACTCAAAACTTCAAAAATTGCAAAAATTCGCATAAGATCTTTACAGGGCTTGAAGAAAACAGTTCACGGAACTTATTCGTCAAAGAATTAGCTCATGCTTTTTAAACATTTTTTTAAATCTCAGTGTTAACGAGTTTACCACGCCCTACGTAATAATAGATTCAAACAGGCAGCATTCCGTCAATTATAAAAGAAATAAAAAATTTCTTCTTTGACTAAAAAGTATTTGTCAAAAACCTAAAAGAAAAATATTGCAGATTAATATTTTTGGACCTAGTTTTTCGTACGAGCTCCTGGAATGTGCATACTAATATTCTCTATTTTTTGGTTGACAGAAAGGCTGGCTTCACCAGACTCGAAAATATATAAGGGTTTCATAAAATTACAAAAAAATCCACAAGATAATGGTTCAATTATTACCTAACATTGTTACATACATTTTAGGTGCATAAGATAAAGTTAAGTTTCAGGGTTTTGGCCACGTTTTCAGGATTCTGCCCCACTGTGCAAAGTACACCATTTTTGTCTAAAATACCTCAAATCATATAGAAATTCTGTAAAAAATCAGCCATAAGTGAAGTTTAATGACTTCCCTTATAGGATTCTATACAAAAGAGACTGCAAAAATATAGAAATGTCAGTGTCTTCTCAAAGTGTTCATTTCTCCTCCGATATATTCAACATTTTTGGATAGAACCTTCATCGTTCTATGTTATCGATTTTCCTGAATTTTATCAATGCTTTATCACCCCCAAAAAATTTTCTCGAAGGTAGGAATTCAATAAGGAAATCTTGTTTATCCTGTTTAGCACGAGCCATACTTATTGTAAAAGTATTTCATTTGAGTTACAGACTTTCTGTAAAACTAGTTTTATTAAAGATAAAAGAAATTCTGTAAAAAGATCTTTGCTTAGAATTTAAAATAGTGTAAATTAAAGACAGTTTACGGAATAATGTAAGCTTCTTTGATATTATCTTTTCCTAACGGTGACGGTACTTTGAAGCGTTAATTTTGAGATGAAGTTATTCCAAATAAATTGCTGTACACATGTCAAAACATATGGCATACCATTTTAGCCATGCCTATTTATTCTAAAAATACAAAATGTAGGGGTGGAGGGTAAATAGTTGAATTAAATTTTAAGAGAACTTGAAGATACTTATTCTTTCAGTTACCTTAATGTAAGGATTTACTTTTTTTTAAATAACTTCAACTGTAACGAGTTACTGGAAAAAAAGTTACTTATACCCAACACTGGTTGAAATGAAAGATTAACATCCAAAATATCAATCTGCATATACTTGTTCATAAAAACTGTTAATATTCTTGGGATTGTTACAAAATGTGCATAGGTCTAATTCATCAACTTATAATTCATCTGAATAATGTGAAAATTGTGCACGCCATCAACAAAGATATTGTATCAAAGATTACTCTCAAACAATAAAAAGTTGCGAAAACAGTAAACCCCAGAAATATTTTTTATCTCAAGTTCGATAAAAACGTTGCAAACATTCGAAACTCCAATTATCCGTCATTTGTTTGCAACTTTTTTGTCCAAATTCAGATAAAAAAATATCTCTGGGATTTACTTTACTGTGAAACAAAAATTCCAGTATGTATCTATTCTAGTATGTATTTTCATAAATGTTTTCAGTTAAAACTTAATGCAATTTTTTAACTATAAAAAATATTTATCTGTTTGTTAGTTATTAATGACGTAATCTTGACATTTGATATAATAATATTTTTATTTAATTTTTGATCGTCTGGTAATAAGCCAGAGTTACAATTGCTCTAGTACCATCCGGTACTCATGAATCCATACAGAAAACTACATTATCTTCATAACCGACAGCGCCTCTTTCTCAGTGATCCCAGATTGGAAACGAGATGCACTCGCACACAATTAAAGCTCTGTATCCGTGCGAAAAAAGTAGGAGACCGTAGGACATGACTGTGGTTGCGCGTGCAACCGACTTCTCCTCTTCTGAATCCGAAAACTCGAAGATTTACGATTGCCGGTTCGGAACACTTCGGCGGTCTTCTATTTATATCTCGATCCGCATTTGACAGAAATTGAAGGAATTGGCGATTTTTATGTTTCGCGCGATTCTTATGTGGCATGCGCGTCGATTTTGATGTTATGTTTTTCAGGTGCAGAATATTAATATTAATACTATTAATATATATAATATAATAATAATAAATAAATATAATATATATATTAATGCTAATATTATAATTATATTATATTATATTATAATAGAATTAATAAATATAATATATATACAATTAATTTAATTAATTATATGAATTCAATTAATTCAATTAATATTAATTGAATTTTCAGGTTAGAACATAAACCCAACACCCATAAATTTATAAAAAAATTCATCATCCAGTTTGGCAGTTTATAACATAGGTTCACTTTGTGAAATTATTTACCAACTTGAAATTTTTTCCATTTGATGGAAATTCTTCACTTTCAATTATATTTTGTCTTTTGAAGGAAATAAGACGACGTGTATTTTACCGATAATAACGTGTATTATCAAAAAATTGTCCAAGTATTTCTTCAGAGTGTGATATTTTGTAAACTAAACTTTCTGATTCTAATAGAACTTTTCCGGCGGATTTTCAAAAAGGACGAAATGTTTTATCAGAATGAGTAACACCCGTTCCTACACAAATTTATTCTACACAAAATATATATCGTACAAAACGTATACTGATCATATTTTTCCTACACAAAATATTTCCTAACAGAATTTAATACTGTTATATTTTTCCTACACAAAATTTTTCCTACACAGAATATTTCCTACACAAATTTTAATATTGTTTAATACTGTTATTTTTTTCCTAGACAAAATATTTTCTGCACAAAATATTTCCTAAACAGAATTTCATATTCTTTAATACTGTTATATTTTTCCTACACAACATATTTTCTACGCATAATATTTCCTACACAGAATTTGATACTGTTATATTTTTTCTACACAAAATATTTCCTACACAGAATATATTCTATCTAGAATTAAATAGTAATATTTTATTATAAAGATATTCTCAAAACATTGTGCACAAAAATATTATTTCCAATATTCTTCCCACACGGAATATATTCTGCACGAAATACGAGTATATTCTACGCAACATATTTAAAATAGTTAAGAAAATATCGCAAGTTTGGGCGCGTTTAGGGCGCGCATATGTCAGATCTGGCGCTTCACGCTCGTACATGTTTAGACCTCGCACTTTGCGCTTGCTTATTTATTCTGATGTTATGCTAAAAATAGGTATTTTTTTCATAGCATTCTTCATGAATGATTAAAAAAAAAGTCCTACAAGTTTTCTTTTAGAGATTTTACGTACCTCGCGTCTTTCGGCGTAGTATTGAAATTTTCGATTTTTGACTATAAATTGCGATAATTGAATTAAAAACGACAAGTTCTGTCAAAAAATAGCTAAAACAAATTTTGGATGACTTTTTGAAAGCTGCGATTCTTCCTTAGAACTTTCTTTCGTGTCTTACGTCGTTTGGCTCAAGATTTGCATTTTTTCATAGAATTTCCGATTTATAAAACCAAAATATCAAGTCCTATCAAAAAATTGTGGGTCTTTTGAAAATCTACAATTCTTCTTTTAAAGTTTTTTACGTATCTGTCGTCGTTTGGCTTCAAATAATAATTTTCGATTTATTCATTTTCGATGCGTGAAACCAAAGAGGAGTTTATTAAAAAGTGGTTTATATGAAAATTGTAGATATTTTGCAAAGCTTCAATTCTTCGCCATATCTTTTTTTACGTATCTGTTGTCGTTTGGCGTAAAATTGGAATAATCGAGGTTTGTATAGCATTTTCGATGGATAAAACAATAACCGTTAGTCAAGAAATGCTGGTTAATGAATTCGTTCTTTCTTTTAGGACCCAAAAAAATCGTGCAAAAGCTAAATGTGATCCGTTCATTTTTTCAAGAGTTATAGTGTTTACGGTCATACAGACAGACGCTATTGTCAAAACTTGATTTTCAGCTTCAAGGGGTTTCATATCGTGGAGATGCGTTGAAAAACTGAGGTGTGAAATTTCGGACGATTCTAATACTTCCTCCATCATCATTGATGAGAATGTAAAAATATGTTCAGAACAGATAAGAATTAAAGCGTGCTTTACAGGAGTGAATTAGGCGCCACTTGTCATAATGGTCCAATATGTAAAAATAGGTACAAAATTATGCTTATGGCATTCGAAGTTTAATGCACTGTTGCAGAGCACGCTTCAATTGTTTTCTAGGAATCAGTTCGTGCTCGGATATTTCTTTGGACCAATATGATACGGTTGAGGTGCAATGCCCCCCACCCCCCCTCTAGAATTTGTGATAAATTTGAGAATCATTTGCGAAAGACTGAAAACAGAAAGTAAATAAAAAAGTAAGTTTTTAAAAGACATGCTTTCATTGAAATATACTAAAAAAACAAAATAATTCACTCTGAAAAGGGGGTCGCAATAATAATATGATGATAATGTGACTAAAAATAACAGCGTTGAGCGTAAATTATGAATATTGCGTTTATATGAGAGATATTTTGATATTTACGCGCTAGATCTACAATCTCATCCTTTAGATTAGAACGTTCATCTAACTGACGATGATTTGTCTACATATTGGGCATTCCTGTAATTCAGGTGCACATTCCTGACAACAGACCATGTGCCTGCAGTCCATGGATACTACAGATGGGCGAGAGTCGTGGCAGCAAACGCAGGTTCCATCTGCTCTGGGTTCAATAGCATCTAATGGCTGCACAGGATAATATGGCAAAGGATGTTCTGGTGGTTGCTCTTGTCTGACGAGTTCTGCGGCCACTTCCGCGTCGACTGCCACGTGGTCTTCCTCGTGGTCTACCCCTTCCTGTGGCTAAGCTCACTGGTTCCTGAATTTCGATACGATCTGTGAAGAAATATTAGATAACATTAACGCATCTACATTGTAATAGTTCATTTTAACCCAAAATTGCTTGGCTGACAACTTACCGACCTCATTGGACAAATCTTCAACCACGTGAATTGCTCCTTGTTTTGGTTTCTCGTATCGTGTGTTTTGGGTTCCACGACCACTTCCCCTTCGGCTGCCACGTGGTCTTCCTCGTGATCTACCTCTTCCTCTGGAAGCGGTAGCTTGTTGCCATGGTTCCTCAGCACTAGTCTGGAGGGTTCTGCCGAAATCATCGGCCAATTCTCGAGCTTCTTGGATGGTTGGAACGGATTCTTGACCTGGTTGCTCATCTCTGTCTTCATGAGTTCCGGTACCACTTCCATCTCGATTTCTAAGCGGTCTTCCTCTAGGTCGACCCCTTCCTCTTCCCACTTGACTTCCCAATCCTCTTCGAACTATAAATAAATAATGAGTCAAAGATGTATTTAAGAGCCTTACATAAATATATATTAGGGTGGTCCTACATTTCCGAATTTAAATTTTTGGTCAGTTTTTACCCGAACTTACCGGAAGTGGCGGTAATGCTTCGATTCCCATGAAACGGAAGTGCTGGAAAACCTTGTTGAACAAGTATTCCTGTATGAATTAGGGCAGGGTTAAGATGTTCGATCTCTATAATCATTATATATATTTCCTGTCAGCAACAAATGTTTAACAGCTCAAGCTTATTTTCTTAGCTACTAAATCTTCACCAATTCCAAATTCTTGGCGATAAAAACTCCACTTGTTCTGGAGGAGCAACGCACTAAGAAGTCTCGTAGTGGCAAAGCACGGCTGCGATTCTGAAGATATTTGTTAATTTTTACGAATTTCATTGAGTGGCAAAGCGACAGCAAGAACGCTGCAGTAACACCTATACGTACTTGCCACCGGTCAGGCGTCGCTGAGCATCTCGAATTGTCACATCGCGATCCCAGTAGCGGATTGATCTAGCATGTCGAGGACAAAGACCATTCTTCAGTCGATCCAGGTTAATATCTTCATCCTGGATCAATTTCACTAAATTCCCTGCCAGCATAAAAAAATAAAATTAATACTAATGTTTGAAATGTAAAAATATGCAATTGGAGAAATTGATAGTAAAAATATATATTTACCCAAAAACACCCAAACATTTGGATGAATGCCTCCAAGTAGTATGAGAATGCGTTTTTGGAAGGATTCACATACATTATTAGTCCTTGAGCTGCAGTTGAACACACTCACGATTTTTGCGATGGGGAGCCACTATGTTCGCAGATAGTGCAAGAATTCCAGAACTCTGAGAAACTCAATTCTATTTGGCATTAGAAATTGTTATTGCTTTTTATAATACCTGAGCAATGTGAAACCAACAGCCTATCAGGATGGCATTCTTAAACCTGGTGCGAAAAGCATTTATAGCGGCAGCTTCAAAATCACCCATTATGTATTGTACTTGATTTTGATTTTGCAAAAGGTCTACAAGAATTAAGCTTAGCACAGCCTCGTACAGTGCTTGGGTACGACAGTCACACAACACATAGACTGCACTAATCATGGCAGATTTCACATTCTCGAATGTTGAAGTCGAGGCAGCCTCTGGCTTACTGTAATATAAGAGACAGTTAGCTTTATGAATATATCAGAGATAGACAAACAATAGAATAAGTGATGTTTAAATAAAAAACATACGTTTTGCATACATCGTTGAAAATGTCTAACAAATTTTCATTGGTATGCTCAGATCTTTGCTTCATTTCCAGTTTCCAGGATCATCGATCCATACAAAGAGGTTACACGCTGATACTCAAAAACTACGATATCAATATTACGGTTATTAATTAATTGGAGTTTTTGGATTTACATTCGCTCTAACAATTTTCTTATAAATTTATCTACCTTTCTGTCCTTTTCAAAATCTGTTTTGTTTAAGATATCTAGCCAAGCTTTTTGCACCACTTCTTCTCCGTCACTTTTAATAATAAATGAATTTCTTTCTTCTCGACATAGTTGACACTCTACTAGTACATGATATGAGCTATTTACGATGATTTGGTTACACATGGAACAACTCTCTCCAATTTCAGGTAATCTGAACATTTGGTTATTATACATGATTCTGAGTTAAATATTATTTAATAATCTTATCTGCGCTATGGTTCTGATGAATTCAAAAGGTATTCTTGTTCTGAGGAAATTTCGAGGACCGTCCTCAAGCGAGAGAGATGGGTATATTTGTAATGCAGAGGTAGTACAGGCTCTCTGTAAATCCTCATCGCGAAATTTCATTGTATATTTGTTAATTAGTTCAAATTTCTTATTATTTGAAGTGGTCGAGGTGAGAGAGTCCCATACTTCCCCTGCATTTATTTCTTCAAAAAATTTTCTAATCTGTAGTGTCCAATTGTATTTATCTAAACATCTATCATATTGTGCTAGGGTCTTTAACCTAAGGAAAAATATTTTTGGGTATTGGTCTTCCTTCATATCGAGAATCTTCTGAATCCAATTTAATACCATTTTGAAAATTTGAACTGCTAATGGGGAAACTCCTAATTCTATTCGTATCGCATAGCCTGGCGTGTTTTTCGGGATCCTAAGGATTTGTTTATAAGAGCACATTTGTATTTTTCTATTTCATTAAGATATCTGGGTCCCCAGACCTGTACTCCATATAATAAAGTTCTAGATACGAGGCTACTGAAAATTTTGTCGACAGGCTGCCAAGTATTTGGTTTTAGTTTGTAAATTAGGGAGTTCATAGATCGAATTGCAAGATTAGCGTTACTTGTCATCGATTTCCAGGCATCTTTAAACAATGCAGATTCCGAGAATGGTGTTCCGAGGTATACATAGTTATTAACTATTTCAATTTTTTCTTCATTGAAATAAAAAGGTGCATATTTTTTTTGTGGACATGACCCTCTTTCTAGAATATCACAATTTTGGTTTTGTTAGTGTAATTATAAGTTCGTCTTCTTGGCAATATTCACGAATTACTTTTAGTATTTTTCTCATGTTAAGTAGAGAATCCGCTAAGGTCACCAAATCATCCGCATAAGCCAGCAAAAGTATTTCGACTAGATGATTAATAGCAACTTTCCTTATGCCTAGTGTTTTGAGGAATATTTATAAATCTGCAATAAATAGAGCAAATAGTGTACGGCTCAGGGTTTCCCCTTGGAGAACCCCTCTCGACGCACCCACTGGTCTAGAATATGCATGGTCTCCTTTTACAGAGATTTTCGCTTCTTTATATAAATCCATCAGAATTCTTATAAATTTTCCTTCAACTTCTTTAGAATAAAGTTTTTTTCATAATATTTTATGCAAAACTGATGGGAAAGCACTCTTGAAATCAATAAATATAGCAAAAAGTTTCCCTCTATTTTGTCTAAGGCGTATCTGAATTATTGAATTTAGAGTAAATATTTGATCCAAACAGATGCGATTTTTTCTGAATCCAGCTTAAAATTCAAGTAATAAATTTTCGGTCTCAATCCATTCAGTCAGTCTATCTGAGAGAATTTGTGTAAATATTTTTGTAATGCAGTTTACTAAAGCTATAGGCCGATAATTGGAAGGATCGAGTATATCTCCCTTCTCATGAATCATTTTTATTAATATTTGCGACCAGTTCTCTGGAATTTTTTCATTTTCTAAAATTTTATTCAAAAAGTTATTCATAAAGGTTATCCAGTTATCAGGTAAGTTTTTCAGAAATTCGTACGTTACTTTGTCAGCACAAGGGCTCTTGCCACATTTAGATTTTTTAAGTGCTGTTTCAATTTCTAGTACTGTCATCGAGGAGTCTAAGATTGTGTTGTTTTCTATCATACCCAGGAGGGCATTCGAAAAGGGGTCCTTCGGGGGGTATATTGCGTTAAAATAATTGTACCATTTCTTTAAGTCTATGCTCTCGTCTTTGCGTGGTCTAATACGGTAACCATTTATTATTTTCCAAAAAGCTTCGGAGCTTCTTGCAGATGCAAGTGAATCGATCAAAGAGTTCTTGTAATTCTTTTTTTTATTTTCTAGGAGAACTTTATGCACCTTTTTATTATCATTGTACTTTATAACTACTTCGGTAGGGAATCCAGCCTTCTTCCCTTTCTTAAGAAGATCTTTTAGAGACCTTTTACTTGCTAAACGTTCAGCGTCAAACCAAGGTTTCGATTTACTTATTTTATTATTTACCGTCGACGTCATACCTATCGTTAATGCGATATTAGTTATTGTTTCGGTCAAGTTTTCGGCGATTTGATTTACCTTAAGCTCTGTTATTGGAATGCATGGAAAAGAGGTCATCTCATCTTGAAACCTATCTGATAGGTCTTGCT
>JAUMHM010000083.1:52794125-52808886 GCA_032362435.1 Melikaiella ostensackeni
TTACCATTCTTTAGTTTCTTAATCACGGATATAATGTCGTCGATATTGATTCTTCTTCCGCTACCTACAACGGGATTTTCTAACGTATTCTCTTCAATGGTAAGGTTTTTATGCTCCATAGCTTGACCTCCATACAATCTTTTGAAAAAAACTCTCATACAGTCTTTCACTTTGTCCGAATTTCATACCATTTCACCATTAGCATTCGTGCTTCCGACTACCTCAGTGCTAGAATTTCCTTGCCAAGGAAAAGTATTCTACAAATATGTTCATAAGTTATTAAAATATACTACAAAGACTTATCTTTAAAATCGGGTTGTCCTTTTAAAATCATGAGATATTTCTTTATAAAATAAATTTTGTTAAATTTATTTCTTAATTATTTACTATCAATTTCCAATCACAATTATTTTTCAATGAAAATAAAATTGTAAAAATTAAATTTTGTAATGTTGAGATAAGTACTTTAGGACATTGAAGGTTTTGTTAAGTTTTCATGTATTAAGAAAGCATATGAGGTCAAGTTGATAACTTTGCGGCTTTTTCTCTTAAAATCCCCAAAATTGTGTTTATAGCCTAAAATAGCAGGAAAAGAAAGGTAATTATCAAAGGTAAGGTCACTTGAAAGTGACAGATATTATTAACCTAACCTTAAAATCTCATGTATATATATTCGATATATTTAAGTTTACGAACCTCCAGTGTCTTAGAATGTATTCCCTATAGAATCGGATCGTCTAAAACATTCTGTAAGAATTCCTGAAGAACATAATCATTAAATATATCAAGATTTTATCACATATGTACTTGAAGTCTTTCTTTTAGTTGTCAATTTTTGTAAATAAAAATCAACTCAAACCTTCTCATAGCCAGCGAAGCCGAATCGTAAAGTCGGGCGAGCTCGGGAAGTAATTCGTAGTTAGAACCGTTCGTGTTCGTGCATTTTCGGCTTTACACGAGGCTGGTCTACGCAACATGTAACACTATCGACTCACCGACGCGCTACATTTGCTTGTATTTCTCCCAGATGGGAAAGTGGTGGGGGCCGAAAAATCACACGGTCTGGAGACACTGACTTAGTGTGCGAACCGGGCTCTTTGCGTCTGTTATTCAGGCACGAGAAATCGAACTCCACACGCAAATGTTTCAAAAATAATCTTAAGAATACTTGACAGAGCGTCGACTGCTCCACTTGGAGTCCCAGTCACTTTCCCAGATTTAAAATTTTAGAAGACTTCATTGAGAAATTATAAACAAAAAAGTATGAAAAATGTCCTGTCATCCACCTGTCCCAAACTACAAATGTAAAACTGCTTAATTACATCAACAATTTTTTAACTTTTGAGATCAACAGGTAATATAGCTTATATTGAGTTGAAAAATATAATATTCAAGAAGAGGTTTTCATCATTTTGGATTTACGGATTTCAAAAATCACTTTCAAGTCTGTCCCACAAGTTTTTCGTTATGTCATCCGAAGTTGCTATTTTTGGTGAAAACTTGAAAATAATTAATCAAACTATTCAAAATATGAGCTAAATTGTTGAATGTATACTTACAAAGATTTTTCTATAGTTCAAAATCTATTTAGCAACGTTGATTCCAAATAATAATAAATAATGGTCACTATATTTGCATAATATTTTTTATAAAATGTCAGGTCATCCTCCATGGCAATTTATCTTGCTATAAAATGAAAGGATATTTTTGAATGTTGAAGATAAGAAAAAGGCATTTTCCCAATGTTTCGCTAACAGCATGATCTTTAGAAACTACACTATAGAGGAAAAAATCCCCAGTGGTGGTTTCGTTTTCCACAGGAAGTATAAGATATTGGAAAACATGAAATACAGCCTGTACACTTACTAATTAGACGCTTACATCGTAGGGTAATATAAAAATTAACATTTTTCATGAAAGGTAAAGTTTAAAGCTGAAAAGCTCATTCTTTGAAAAAATATTCTTCTGCGGGTTTCGCGTTAACATTGTAAAATTTATAAAAATTTATTGTGAGCCAACACACTCTGTTAGACGCTAGTACTGGAGAAAGAATGTAAAGTCACGTGAGACTATATCCAAACTTCTAAGACAAGATGGACGCTTGGCGCGAATTTTCAAGGAGTACTTAGAAGATTAGTATAATTTTTAAAAAAATTTGTAGGTGCTAAAATAAGACTACGGTAGATATTACTAAGAAATTCAACATCAGATCTCTTATTTACATAACTGGTATTCTTGACGATGAAAAACATCACTTTAAAATTTCTTCTTCCATAGTTTTTTTCATGACTTAAAATTTTTGTTTTTTAAAATGAAAACTTATGATCATTAACATGCGTGTGCATAACCAATGCAGTGCCTCTTGCATCTTTCTTGCAGTCGTTTTTGTGTTCTTTGATTCTAGTTTTAATGTACCTTTTTGTCTATCCAATATAAACTAAACCACATTTACATCTGAAAATAGCTTTTTGATATGTACAAACTACTTTAATGTTTAGTTCTTTAAAAATATTGATAAAATATCTAGAAAGTTCATTAGCAAATGGCAAAACAACTACATTGTTATGATCAAAAGCTTGTGAGTTATTAATCTGAATTTGTGCATTAACACTATTGATCTTTTCAACCCTTTTTGTAATGAATTTATTTATAAATCTGATTGCATAATCATTTTGTTTTAAAATTTCAATAACTTTTGAAATATTATCATATCTAAATTTTAGATCAGATAGTTTGATAGCTCTATCAGTAAGACTGTTAATAACTGAGATTTTATCTTTAATAGAAATATTAGAATTAAAATTTACGTATCTGCCTAAATTAGTTTCTTTACGGAACCAATTCGTTATAAGTTGATTATTTTCTCGAATGATAGTAACGTCTAAAAATTTTAGTTTTGAATTGTTTTCAATTTCAATAGTGAACTGGATTCTGGGATGGTACGCATTAAAAGCTTCTAATAGATCGTCAATATTATTTTCAGACACACATATGAAAACATCATCAACGTACCTGTAGAAGAATATGTAATCAAAAGGAAGTCTTTTTAATACATCTTGTTCCTGTTCTTCTATAAGTAGGTCTTTAATTGCCCCAGATAACGGAGATCTCATGGGTGTACCATAGGTTTGCTTGAAAAATTAATTTTGAAAACTACAATAGGCATTGTCCATACAGAAGTCTACCAATTCTAGATATTACTTTACTGGTAATTTTGTGGGTTCTCTGATTTTATGTCAATTAATTTTAATACTTCTCAAAACCAAGTCCTCAGGAATATTAGTGAAAAGTGACTTCACATCAAGAGAAATCAATCTGTAGTTATTAGGTATATTGAAAGATTTAATCTTATCAATAAGATCCCAGCTATTTTTAACAAAAATATTACTTTTTCCGAAAATTTGCTTAACAGGTGAACTAACATATTTAGATGGTGAAAGTAAAAAAGAACCAGAAAACGAAGTGACTGGTCTCATAGGATTTTCAGGTTCATGAATTTTAGGCAAACCGGAGAGTTTTGGAGCAACTGAATTGTAGCTTTTTAAACATCTAACCGTGTTCTTATTATGTAAACACTTTTGAATTTTACTAATAATTGAATTAGGATCATTTTTGATACTATTGGATGGATCTTTTTAAAGTTTTTTGTAAGTGCCTGGTTCTGATAAAAGGGTGTAGCATTTATCTAGATAGTCGTTTTTGTTCATGACCACCGTAGTGTTGCCCTTATCGGCTC
The DNA here is from genome assembly GCA_032362435.1 of Melikaiella ostensackeni. Taxonomy (NCBI): domain Eukaryota; kingdom Metazoa; phylum Arthropoda; class Insecta; order Hymenoptera; family Cynipidae; genus Melikaiella; species Melikaiella ostensackeni. Next base: position 52,797,862 of record JAUMHM010000083.1, read on the forward strand.
TTGTTACAACAATATCTTGATTGTTTGCTGCTTGATTGTCTTGTTTTATTACCAAGAATATCAATTTTCAATTCAATATTATTATTGTAGTTATTATTCAAATATATCAAAAGTCTATTGAAAATATTAGATCTGAGTTCAGTTATTTTTTCACTAGGAATAAAACTAATTTCCTCTTCAACATTTGCGAAAGTATTTTAAATAAATTTACATTTGTTTATATTAATGGTACAAAATTTGTTGCCTAAGTTTAAAAAGTATTCTATATCGTTAGGAATTTCTTTATTAGATAAATTTAAAAACCATTAAAAACCTAATAATAAAAGGGTTTTAGATTTATCTGATGAAGAAATTCCTAACGATATAGGATATTTTTGAAGCTTAGTCGACAAATTTTGTACCGGTGATATAAGCAAATGTAAATTTATTGAAAATACTTTAGCACATGTTGAAGAAGAAATTAATCTTATTCCTAGTGAAAAAAGAACTGAACTCAGATGTAATAATTATTTCCAATAGTCTTTTGTTATATTTGAATAATAACTACAATTATAATATTAAATCAGAAATTGATATTCTTGATAATAAAACAAGACAATTCATATCAGACAATCAAGATATTGTTGTAACAAGAGCTGATAAAGGCGACACCACGCGACACCACGTTTTGTACATCACGCAACTTTAGTTTTGCGGAAGTTCTAACCAAAATTTATATCAACGAAAATAGGGGTTGATTATTTTGTTAAAATATGTAATCTTGGAGGGTAAGACTATATTATAAAAAATGTACATTCTTTAAATGGGCACCTCATTTGAAATGTGGAAACATTGCCTTGGTAGAAGACCACTTTTTGAATATGACTCAAACTGAACATTTTTTTTACTTTGGATTTGTGTCCACTATCTGTTAATTTCAATCAAAACTCTACTTCCTTACACAGAATAGGGGTTTTCATGCTCTTTCTATTGATGAATAAGCATTTCTTGAAAAAATAAATATTTGAATTTCAAAAATGAAGTTCAATGCAAATATTTCTTAATACAAGGAATATATTCTTAATTTTGCAAAACTGTGCAAAATAGGCCTTATGCACAGTGATATTCAATATTCATAAAAAACTGACGAAAGGAAGACACCTGTGGCTGTAAGTCATCGTCGATTATATAATTAGTCCAGATCAATCGAGATCCATATTCCATGAACACGTTTTTTTCACTCGAAACGAATCACACCGATGAAGAAAAATTCGTTTATTGTCCACATATCGTGGGACATTCTCCATACGTGGGTATTTCTTCTCTCACTCATATGAGCTATCATCGCTCCACTGTCTATATTTCGATTCCAAAGTACAGGCGGCAAATACAAATCCAACCAATAGGTGAAGTCTGAATGTGGCTTCGGAGTTCGAAATTGTTCGTAACTTTTTTCGATATAATCTCAACCTCTTTTTTATGATAGTAATCAAAACTTCTAATGGGCGGCCTGATATTTCATTTGTTAATTAAAATATAAACAATTAAGAATTGTCGTCGGATGTACAAATGTGATATGAAGGAGTTGTTATTGAGTAATTGTCAGTTCATTCCAAGCAGAAAACGAAATTTCTAGTCTCTCATAAATACTTGAAAAGGAAATAAATTTGTTTATACATTTCTTGATGGCAATTGTAGAGCATTATGTTGAAATAGTAAAGGTTTTGTGTAAAAAATAGCTTAATATTAAACTTGTTAGTTAATCTTGATTAAACAGTTACTAAATATTCTCGGATGAACAAACATAAAGAGTTAACAACTGGGTATAATTTTTAGGATTTTGTGGTTGATTTTGTAAAAATAACGGTATTTATTATTTTCCTTTTGTCATTTTGTTGTACATTTATTGCAAATTTGTCTCTAATAAGCCGGAAAGGACGTAGTTGGAAATCTGTTTTTGATTTGTAATTTTCCTTATGTTCTGTTTTAGTACAACAAAATATTAATAAGAAAGTAGATTTCATTTTGATCTTCAGAAAAAATTAAAAATAGAGACATTAAGCCCAAGATTTGTTCCAATCTGCATGGTTCCCTACGAATACCATTAAGATTTGTTTTAATTGAGGCATTAATGTTCACCTCAATTTACCAAAACATATCTATTATAACGATTTTCCCAGCTCTATGGGACAATAAGCCAGGAATAACATTATAAGTGGCTCTCAACTATTACATAATTTTAATTACATAATTCTCCCTTTATTTTTGGCGCCAGACACCCACTTCGTGTCACTCGATGAAAGTTTATTCTCAAACATCAATAACGATGACTTGCAATTTTTTTAATTACCTGGTAATAATTCCCTAGCTCATTGTATAGGGATTCAGTGAGGGCGTGAAAGGTTATGGACTCATGTTTGATATAAAAGTATAAAGGTGATTTATTAAGAAGTAATAATGTAGAGTGAGGTTATTTACAAGTGACGATGAAATGAGATTCTTAGGTTTCGTGAGGAAAACAGTTTGGTATCTAATTATTTAGACAAGTGTTTCGCCTGGAGGGCGTGACCTGATAATTTGAATCAAAATCTGTGAATGAACAATTATCTCGAGAATTTCAAACAATGTTACACCCGCAACTTTTAAAAATTTATTACAACACCTGACGAGAGGTTACCAAACCTACTTTGAGACAGACAAGTGATAATTACTCATTCACAATCAGGCGCACTAACTGCATTCCTTCACCCATGTGTCTACTCTTGATAACCACACTACTGACGATAAAGTAGAAAAGTCAAGCTAATGAGAAGAGAGTTACCATGGGTAGATGAAGACTCAATTGATGCCGATAATTTAACGAAAGAAACATTGACCGATATAAGATAATTAATTAATGTCGTTCTATCATTATGTATGATTATGAATTAACTGTATCAAATACTAATAAGTCTAAATCAAGTTATGTTAAATATATATCTAATAAGCATACATGTATCTTCAATGTTTCCCAGTTAATACGAATCACATGGTCCTGTACGCAACTTGACGCAACGCAGTAACCAAGTGATAAATGTGTGCATAGTCAGACGTGCTGTACCGAAAACGTCTGACTAGATACGATAATTAAGTCTCCGGATTCAATAACCCCGCATAAAATTTTTCGCCTGAGAGTGGGGGTGCACCTTAACGTCGCTTAAACCCAAGCGACAAAAGGTATCTCCACTCTCAAATGTAAAATTCTATGCGGGATTATTGAATCTGGAGCCTCAATTGTAGTTCTTAGTTAGTTATAAGTCAATCATGTATTAGTTGTAAATTAGTGTATAGAACCCCAATTTCCTGAAAGAACAAGAGAGGGAACAAATAATCACAAGAGGCATTAGCAGAGGGGACTCACTCGTTACTCTCATATTCCATAGTCTAGTATCAATAAATTGAACGTGCCGATTTATGGAAACCATGGGCGTTCAATGTTGATGCTGGGACCGCCAACGCCCTGCACGTGACTATCCTCACAACATCGTCGAACGAGGCGATCGCTGACTCAGACGAGCCTCGCCCTGAACTTGCCGATCTGTGTAAACTCCGGAATCGGATGTTATTGACGAGTTAAGGGCGCGGTTATTATGGGTGTGCCGGGCGCGGTCACTTGTATCAACTATATAAACCTCAGATTCACCATTGTGAAATATTCCTTAACGAAGAACCGCTCTAAATAATTCATGTACTTTTACCTTATCGTGAAATAATTAACAGAGCATTGAGTTTTGAACAAAGTCCCTTCAGCTGTGGCTAGGTACGGTCGTCGAATAAGTCTTTCCGAGCAAAGTCCGCAGTGTTATACGGTCGGGAAAGAACTTACGAGTGGATTCGATCTCTGTCATGGTTCTTGTATCGCTCGATTAGTGAAAGGATTGATAATCGATCCGCGATCGTGCATCCTTCACTCTCACTAACTAAACTCTGCGTGGGAATCTTGCCGTTGTCCTCCGATTATAGAGACGCAAGCAAAAACCCCTAATTCTTCTCTTGTCCTTTCTGGAATAGAAAGGTAGATGTAAGTTTTTATGTATTAATTAACTGATTATCTATTCTTTTTCTTCAATAAACATTATAATATTTGAACTACGCCTCATTTATTTCAAACACTATACTGACACAATCCCCTTAGGATTGCTAGTGACAACGTACCCACAACAAATAATTTGTCAAGCCTTACCAACCTCACCTAATCAGCAAGACTGGTCTCTTTCATTCTCATATTTCCAAACTACCCGAACAGCAGCAATCACTGGACGAAAGTTTTTGTCTGCAATAGGATGTGTAGCGGAGGTAGGATTGTCAGCTTGAATGTAATTATTTTTTAGTTTTCTGTTTATTTTGGGTATTAGTCGCGGCTTTTGAGGCTACTTTAGTACTGTATAGTGATTTCTTCTTTAAGAGCGGGGGGCTTACGAGGACTGCAAGTTCTTGAGGGTGGCTATGGTTTGGCAGAATCAGGGGTGTAGGGGGTATGCTTGGGACAGTGTCCTTGAAATTATTGGCAGGTTTGGAATTATGGTTTTCAGTTGGCTTTATAGATGCTTTTTTGAACGCTGCGCAGCCTTTACAGTTGGCTGGATGGTTTCCAGCACAGTTAGCGCAAGTGGTCGGCGTTTCACAACCTTTTTTGCAACCAGAACTCTGATCCTCGCCCGCGCACTTCACACAGCGTGGAGTGGCGTGGTACATGTCAGAGAAATGATGGAATCTTTGGCATGTGTAACATTGAGAGGTTTGTTTAGGTTTAACGTAGGGCTCGGCCTTTATTCTCAAGAACACGAGAGACTGGAGACGAAGGAGTTCTTTAGCCTGTGGTGCATTAGGGGCCGTTACAGCAATCATGGGATCGTGCTCTTCCTCCTCAAGTTCAGCAAGTACTGAATCTTCAGGGAAAGAAATGGGGATGTTTCTTATTACGAGTTTGAAAGAGGGAGACCCTATGTTATTTACAAGTAGTACTGAAAACCTTGCTTTTCTAGGTTAGAATATTAAGCGATAGTCTTCTATAACGGAAACGCGAACGGAGTAGACATCAGAGCCTAGGTTATACACAATAGGCTTATAACAGGCAGAAATATTCAAGATATTGTGGAGAATTGTTTAAGGATGATAAGCTTCATCCACAATTACATTAATGAGTGGGATTCTTTCCGGTATTGTTGGTACGCGTGAATTTAAATTTATCGCGTTGTGTTTTGAGCCTGGTGCTCCCGTATTATTGGGTTTTTTAGAGGTTGTGCTCCTCATGCTATTGATTGAACTAGTAGTAGAATGATAAATCGAACCTGATCCTGATAACCTCCTACGCTTTTTCGATCACGTGATGGTAAAGCTGTCGTTGTCACCAGGCCCTCCAAGCCTCAATGCATTTGCCTGTTACAAAGTTTTGGCTACGAGGTACCGGTACACGACCGCCGGTCGCACCACATCTGCCACACTAATAAAAACATTTTGTCAGTGATAAGCACGGTATGTTTGTGTTTCATTGTTATTGACCGGCAAGCGTGATATTCTCTTCCGAATAAAATATTTTATTTCAAAATGATGTTTGCATATAGTTTTAATATTTAATTTTTTTGAGGGTAGTTTAAAAATAAAGGAATTCCCGCACGCCGAAAGCCATAGCATAAATCGATGCTTGCACATATCAGGATTCGGAAAGTGGAAAAAAGGACCTTCTTTGGATCGGCAAGAAAGAACTACGCACGTTCTACCTATATTTATCTGAGGACATGATTTTTTTCTATTCATAAAATATTCAACTACACAATTACAGATTTCATTATTGAAACTTGAGGTTAGGAACACAAAAAATCAGGACTATTCACTTCTAAAAATTAAAATTAAATTCTATTGACAAAAATATTGATACTTACTTCACACGAATCTTCTGACCATCAATTTCAACTAATTTTATATTATTTTTTTTGCGTTTCTCACCAGTTCTCACTTCCGTGTTGTGTTGTGGCACATGTGGTGCCCCCGAGGTCGTGTACCGGTACTTCGTACCCAAGTCGCCCAAAAACTTTGCCACGAAAAATGCATTGAGGCTTGGAGGGCCTTGTTGTCACGCTCCAGATCCAAGTCCATATTATCTGATTTATCCTTTGGCGGTGGTTGCTCTGGCGTTGTATGCCTTTCTGGTTTTGAAGGCATAATTGCCTCTGAAACACTTAGGGCTCTTGTAAGTTGAAAAGTTTCTTCGTCGGGCTGGTCAAATGAATGGTTAGTGACGAATATAGACACAGAATATTTATTTGATCAGAGAATTAGGTTAGTGGAAAATGACACACATTTATTGGGGAAACGGCTCAGGGTAACAATGTTAGGGAGATTTATGAGTTTGACAGAAGATGACTGTATTGATTTGAGTTGAGAATAAGGTTGATTACCTTGTGACCAGAAGTCCCGGAGATTTGTAGTTGAACCACTGATAATCCGCACTCAAAATTCACTCGGCTATCGGACTGGGGAAAGTCCTGGAGGTTAGTAATTCTTGAACTCGGTGAATACTGGAGAGGTTATTCTATAGACATATACTGGAGATTTCCACTGGAGACTTATACTGGAGATTTATGTTAGAGACTGGGATCGAGAGGGTGCCACTTGGTACTCGAGAATTGAATACGTAAAGGGTTGAAGAGACCCTTGCTTTAGACTTGGGAACTGAGATTTGCAGAAGTGTAGGAACTGCACCTCGAAGATTGAAGTAGATTGAAATGGAACTGAGAGCAAGTCAGAGATTGATTAAAGGGATTGGTACTGGATTCTGGGAGAGTTGGAGTCGAAGAAGAGGGAATTGAAGAAGACTGAGACTTTGAAGAGGGAGCCCAATAGGACTGAAGGGGGACGAGTCCAAGACTGACTGAAGACTCAAGGGTGTGAGTCCAAGACTGACTTTTCCTGAACTATCGAGTTGTAGAGTGAGTCGAACACTCACGGGGCGAGTCGAAGACTACCTAGAAAGGTACAAGTTGCCTCCTTTTATAGTCCCGGGGTAGACGCAATTTTTCCTCGTCTACCCCTTTTCCTCAGAGGTAGGGGTGAGAGTTCGACGCCCAAGAGTCGCATTTGTCAGTTCCGATCAATCTATACTTCACATCTTACTCCAGGAATCAGTAAGTCCAGTTAATTGTCTTAGTGTCGTTGTCCTTTCAGCGACAGAGAGGAAATTCTTCTCCTGTTGCCTTCTTCCAAATCAATACATTTTATAGCTCTAATAATGTCCGGTCTTTGGGTTCACATCTTATTCCAGGAATGAATAGGTCCAGAGTATAAATTCATTATCTAAGGGTCGTTGTCCTCTCAGCGACAGGAAGAGAAATTCCTCTCTTAGCACTCTCTGCCAAATAAATACATTTCATAGCTTTCCCACTTGTTAAGTTTGAGTCGTTTCTACATAGTATTTATATATTTATATCTCGACCAATGCTTTTGACGGAAATGGATTGATAATAAAAATATGCGATAGGGTCACGACATCATACGTGACATCTCACCCCGATTTGCTCGAATCATATGGTGAAGCCAATATGTTCGAGGCAATCATGTGTGACTCTAATCAAATGCTGTGGGAAGATATCACGTTGGAGTTTGACAGATAAGAATATTCGAAGGGTACATTATTTGTTCGTATAGCATGGTTACAATGTTCTAGAAATTTGTTTGCATACATGAAAAATTTTTCTTGGAAATTCGTTAGGTAATTCATTCCTTCCTTAATATTTTCAAAGTTACAAAATTCTGGAAATTCGTTTGCATACATAAGAAATTTTTCTTGGAAATTCGTTAGGTAATTTATTCTTTTCTTAACATTTTCAAGGTTACAATGTTCTGGAAATTTGTTTGCATATATGAGAAATTTTTCTCAGGAATTTGTTGGGTAATTTATTCTTTTCCATAAATAATAATTTAATAATAATTTTTTCCATAAAAATTTGTTTACATACATGAGAATTTTTTCTTGTAAATTCGTTGGGTAATTTATTTTTTTTTATACATTTTCAAGGTTACAATATCCTAGAAATTTTTTTGCATAGATGAGAAATTTTTCTTGGAAATTCGTTAGGTAATTTATTCTTTCCCTTATATTTTCACGGTTGCAATGTTCTAGAAATTTTTTTGCATATATGAGAAATTTTTCTTGGGAATTCGTTAGGTAATTTATTATTTTTCATACATTTTCAAAGTTACAATGTTCTAGAAATTTGTTTGCATACATGAGAAACTTTTTTGGGAAATTCGTTTGGTAATTTATTCTTTTCCATACATTTTCAAGGTTATAATTTTCTAGAAATTTGTTTGCATACATGAGAAATTTTCCTTGAAAATTTGTTGGGTAATTTATTCTTTTCTTAACATTTTCAAGGTTACAATGTTTTAGAAATTTGCTTGCATACATGAAAAACTTTTACGGGGAATTCGTTTGGTAATTTATTCTTTTCCATACATTTTCAAGGTTCTAATGTTCTAGAAATTTGTTTGCATATATGAGAAACTTTGTTGGAAATTCGATAGGTAATTAATTTTATTCCAAACATTTTTAAGGTCACAATGTTCTAGAAATTTGTTTGCATACATAAAAAATTTTTCTTGGAAATTCGTCAGGTAATTTATTCTTTTCCGTACATTTTCAGGGTTACGTTTTTTCTCTTTTTAGAATTTTCAGAGGTGTATGCATTGTTTCTTTAGATTTTGGGTTACATGTTTATTTATTTTTCATATATTTGCAAAGTCGTAATGTTTACAATGTCTTATAAGATTGGATTGCATACAAGGTATGGTTATGTGGTCAAATATTTTTATTCGTCTCCATATATTTAGATTAAACATACTTAAAGTAGGGAGAGTACATACTAGGGTTAATAATTTGTATCATTGCTACATGAAAAATTTTCGTTCCTAGATGTTGAGAGAGGATCGAGTTATTACGGGTTAATATAATGAGTAGTTGTATTCTTATAATAAGATAAACTTCTTCAGCATTTACTTGTTAGTAATTAATATTGATTGCCCTTGACTACGGGTGTCAATATCTAGCTTTGATATCCTAGTTTACTAATAGTTATTGTTTCATGCAGCATACTACATACTACATACAAGATACATCGAGGGTAAGTTTATGGACTCAGGCTTCGTAAAAATAGATCGTTATATACTCGAAGGTTATTCGAGTCTCGATTCTGTCACTGAGGGTGACATCTCCCCATCTCTGGCTCGAACTATGGAGGTGAAACCGCTATCTTCGAGTGAGGACTTGAAGGCATTTGCGAGTTTAGAATAGCTTTTTTCTGAACAGAATGGTAATCGCATATTAATAATATCAAGATTCTGAGTGGTTTCATTATTGGAATTGTCTGTACTTATTAACATGTAATAATTTGAGTATTGAATTGAGACGAGAGTTGAATTTTGGAACATTATCACAGTCATATTTGATGTGACAAGTTATTGTTTTGATATAATTGTACTCTGAGATGCATACATGATTAGTAATCCTGAAGATTGTCACATATTGTTTATATCGAAAGAAGTAAGTTGATGCGCAATACAATATTCTTTTCAAATTCATTGAGTACATTTGTTATATTCAATTTTGTTCATTCAACTGTATTTGAATAGTATATTTTTCTAATTGCTAATGCCGAAGGATGTTTACCTGTATATTTGATGTAGGCATACACGTTTTTCTACATGCTCTAAATTTTGAAAAAAATGTGATATTTATCATTTGAGTTTTGAAACTTGAAATATTAGTGTAGTGTCAGTGTTTTCACGCTTCAGTATCATTCCCTTGTAGGAACATTTGTGGTAAATATGCTTTTGTTTGAGGTTGAAACTCGCAATGTAAGTGGTTTTTGTTTATAGTGTGTATATTGGTCTAGGAGAGGTTGATTGTTATTCATTTTATGGGATTAAGAGGATGATATAGGAAGCTAGGGGACTTACTCAAGTGAAGTGGGAGAGTTTTGATGTTTGTTTATTGACTGCCATATGTGGACTTTGTAATTATCCATGTTAGCAGGTGAATTTGATTGGGACCAAGTGGCCCATGTAATAATTGTTGTATTGAAATTATCGAAATTTCTATTTATATTCTTAGAAGGTGCTTTTATCATGTGAGTGTCTCTATGAGTCGAAGTATGAGATTTGAATCCGATTTCGAGATAATTGAGAAGTATATTACAGACATTTAAATGAACGAAATCTTCTTACGCTGGTAAATGTGTTGCGTTTCTTCAGAAATTGTAATAAATTCGTTAATTTGGTAAATAGACTTTTTAAAATTTTGTTGTGATGCCATTCTTCTATTAATAGTATAATCCAAGGAGTTTAAAAAATTCAATATTTATATTTATTCGTGAGTTTCTTGGAATAATTGTGTAATTGTAATGAGAAAAATGAAAATGTTGAGTGTCCGAAATATTGGTGCCATTTCGCTTCTGATCCTTGACCTAGAACATAATATAAATCGGGTTAGTAGTAAGCTGTTGCGCTTAGGCTACAGATCAATAAGTTTGTAAGGGGGGAAAGCTTGATTTATTGTATTTCAATTACGCTTCATATTAGGGGAAATTCGTATGGTATTTAGAGAGGGAAACTACAGCGGGGACATTTTCTCTGTCTTCAAACTCGGATTTTATTCAATAGTTTGGTTCGAGTAACGTTCAGTGAGCCTGTCTTGATTGGGAGTGGATCAGTGTTTGCTTGATTGAGTTACGTCCCGAGAGATATAACTTATCTGATAATCTATTAATTTCGCGAGATTCCTTGTTTTTGAATCTAATTTTTAAGAAAACTAGAAAACAGGGATGAGGATAACTATCAGTTTGCAAGAATAAATTGACCAAATGCTAATTTTAAGAAAGTTGAATCCATATTTTCATTTAAATATAAAATACATGCAAAAGAATGAACAATTATTTGAATCTAATTATAAATCACTTGTGAAAAGACTTCTGGATATTTTTGCTCAACCTTGAATTAGTTCTCCTTGGTTTG
>JAUMHM010000083.1:52847530-52861962 GCA_032362435.1 Melikaiella ostensackeni
ATAACTTTCGTAATTTTACAAATTTCTGCTTGAAATTTTTACACAGTATTCTTGAATCATATATCTATCCGAAAATGTAAAAAACAAAAAATCGAATTTTTTGATCACACAAGGTAGAAACCCCCCTTATGGAAAAATGATCATAGGCCTGTACTTATTTTTCCGTAATGAATATCCCTACCATTTTTTCGCGTTTATAGGAAAATCTGTATAAAAACCATTGCAGGAAATTATTATACGAGTTATCATAGGAACTGTGATAGGAAAATCAGTAGAAAACAATAATATTATAATATTAAAAAAGTCATCAAATAGAAAAGTTATAAATAATAAATTAATGACGTTAGACCACTCACATGAAAGTATACAAAAATTTTTATATTTGTAACAATTAATCCCATTGTAAAGAGCTATCTGTGGAATTTCGTTCTAATACTGGGCTCTTTCTCCACTGTTTACATTACTTCTTCTAATATTTTAATATTGATTATTCCTAGACTGATTTTTCTAAAACCGTTTCCCTATAATACTTCCTACAATACTTCCTACAATAATCGAAACACTTTCTACCCTTTCTTTGTCCTGTGAATGAAATGGTTCTCAAAGTCAAAGACAGACGGTAGAAAAAGATACACTCAAAATAACTGGTCCTCAAACAGCCCGACGGTAGAAAAAAATGGAAGAGCCCGACGGGCACTTACCTAAGTTTCACATGAAAAATAGGCGATACAAAAACATAAAATCAGTAGAAAATGACACACGAAGAATGTCGTCAGCTCCGGGACTATTATAATAGTGATCAGTACCCAAAGGTTGTAACGTCTAGAACATCGATTATCGCGGTCCAATAGTTTCAAAATATCTCTGAATATGAGAACTTATTTGGTTAGATTTTCCATGTTCAATTTAAACCCGTTTGCCGAATGTACCTACACACACACACACACACACACACACACACACACACACACACACACAAATATATATATATATATATATATATAAAATATATATAAAAATATATATAAATAAATAAATAAATATATATATAAACTTGGGCAACGAATTTGGTTTCAACATGCCAAAAAACCTTTTAATTAATCTATAGGGGTTTCTGGACCGAAGAAAAAGTTTTAATTTGTGTGCTTATGTAATCAATATTGCGAAAAAAGCATGCTCAAAACCGTAATTTTCATCCAAATAATTTTTATTATGGCTTATTTTCCCATTTTTTGATCCAGAAAGTCAGTATTGACCAGGGACTAGGAGCGCGATAAAGAGTGAGCGGATGAGTTCCCCCACACTCGCAACTCTCAGGAGCGTATCGAGAAAATATTAGGAGCTGGAAAGTCTAGTCAGGAGCACTCGTGCACGAGTATATATTCTATGTTTCTGTCAACGCTCTCGCTCTTGATTTTAACTTCACTTTTTAATTTTTATATTAGATATATGATAATCTGAAACAGCAATCTCAAGACAAACAATTAGAAAATATATGTCTTGTTCAAATTTGAAATTATTAACACACACATACGTAAAAAGTTTAGAGACTGTGGACATATTTTGGTCATCAAGAGCCTCTTGGAGGCTCGCAAAGAGTCAGGCCTTTGCTCAGGATTTCGAAGTTTCCATTTCAAAAAAACCCCGACCGGTCGTTTTTCAACCTAACGTCTTCGTCTTAGACTTACAATGTTGGGAATTTATTCAAGTATGCACCCGTATACGTAACTCCGTTCTGATCATTAGGGCCCATTTCGTATGGACGTAACCAATTGATAAATCTACAAGAAAAGTTAGGTCATCATAACTTCAACCTAAACGCTTGGGGACTATTTTTTGACAGTAACGTATGGTCTCTGTAATATCAAGATAGATAAATAAAATTATTTACTTTATTGCATCTCAGATCTAAATAAATTTTTATCTCGCCATCTTTATAAAAGATTGCGATTTGATTAAAACTTTGTAATAAATGCAAAAGTTCTACAAATGTAAGGTCGATCTTTCTACATACTTCAAATTGAAAGAAAATCTACGAAGGCGTCATCATTTGAACTCAGAATCTTCTATGTCATCATCGTCAAGTACATCAATAACGGATAAGGTATCCAATTCGTCGATAAAGAGATTATTTTCATGAAGAATTTGAGAAATATGTTCTTGTATGTCACAAATGTTCCTCCACTTTTTCGCGTTTTCGTCATCTGGTACATTTGGTCTTTCAATGGCTTTCACTCTGCCTGACAATTTATCCACGTAACGTAAGAAACTATCATAACGATCTTTGCTTTCTTGCGAAAGTCGATAAGAAAAAGATTCCAAGGCTCTTTCATAGTTGTCAACATCTTTATCCAAGATCTGCGTTTGCAAGTAGACAGTTTGTGCCATCTTGTACCAATCTGCCAAAGATTCAGAGCGTTGAGTGATTGCTGGCACGCATTCTGCATCTAAAAGTGCTTTAATTCTACGTCCTGTTTCTGTCACCTATTAAAGAAATGATGTTTTGCTCTTAATATCATTTAAATTAACCTGGTCTCAAGACACCCATTAATACTCAAGAATTCTATCATACTCAACAATTAAACTGTTCAGAACAATAAATGTCTAATAGTTTCTGAGAAAGTGCATAACCTTTTCGTTTTTCGTATCTTTTAAAATAGAAATGTAAAATAAGGAAAATATACCTCGTGTAGGTAATTGAATTATTAATTTCCGTAGCCATCGTAACTTGTATCTACAAAAAAACCTAAGGTTCAAAATGTAACGTTTAGTGAAAATTGGAACTTTCAAATGTTTTTTGAGGTTTCCAATTGAATAACAAACAATAATTCTTGTCACACGGTAAAATTTATCACTGAAACACTGATGTTCGCTAATTTATATTCACTGTTATAATTTATATTTATAATCATGAATCATATTTGGCGAACATCCAAGATTCTCTCTTTCGACGCCTAGGCATTCTAACCTCACCTGCCATTTTACTTAAAAAATCTGGGTCGCGTACCTCAGTAAAAAGTTAAAGTCCCTCCTGGCAACACACAGGGCAAGTGCGGCTTCGATGTTCGTTCCACGCTTGTAAACTTATACGAGTATGTGGCGAGCTCAAACAATCGCGCGAAGCCCCCTCCCAGCGACATCGACAAAACGATCCTCGCTAGTAAACTTGCGCGTAGTGAGCGCAAACCAGCCCGCGTGACTCTACCAATACCACCACTCGCCAGCGTTTTGAGTGTTGCGCTGCCGCCGAAACGAAGTCCATGAAAATACGGTCCGCGAGACCAAGTAACCACTTCTGCCCGGGCTTCGGCCCAAGCCACATCTCCCTGGTATCTTCGCTCCAACCGTTGTCTGAGCAACGGACACCCAAGCCCAGGACTCTGCCCCCCTCCTGGACCTCCCTGACCATTGTAGTGAGACACTTTTCGGTTCAGACCTCCCTGGTTTTCCTGAAAAGCGGATCATCCGCTACAACCTGGTCGCTGTCCCGAGAACACAACCACTTATTCTAGTCACTGTCCCCACAAGCAATTGCTTATCCCCTGGTACGAGACCCTCCGCTACATAATCTCTAACGCAACGGAAACACCCACTCTTCTAGAATAAGATTCGAACTTCCAATGTAAATATTTTTGACAATAAACCTACTAGTTTTATTTTAAATTCACTTTGCTTTTTCTATAGTAAATTAGTTTACCCCTCCCATTTATTTTAATATTTTTGAGTCAGTCTCAGCCCACAGGCTAACCTCAACACACTAGCATTGTCTTGTGACCAAATAGGCTTGAGACAGATAACCTATAAATTACTTGAAAAGTAAAATTGATTATGAACGTTTAAATAAGGCGATATTAACCTGAAGAGAGCCCACAGGAGGTGCCGAAACGTATTACGGTCTTATAAATAAAGGGTGACTTTAGGATTTTTGAAGAAACTTATTATATGATCGGAAGAACGACAAAAGAACCCCTCCTCCATTAAGAATAATTATACTCACGGGCCATTTTGGTGCATGCCCCTAAGGTTCTGCAAACGACTGGGCGGTTGTTACTTGACAAATTACGGTTACGTGGATGAACTGTTTGATGTAACTTTTTTACCACATAATCTCAATGCACTCATATTGAACCGTACTTGGAGAAAATATGCTCTAAAAGTATCCTTGAAACGGATATCAGTTTAAAAAGTTTACATTTTCATTTATAAGAAAATTATAAACTATTTTCTGGTCTATTCCATAACTGGGTCCACATAATCTTTGAGCGCTTAGCGAGCGTTTATCGAGCGAAGTTTTGAAAAATGAAAACTTCCTGTGGAGAAGTTGTTCAAAAAGTGCTCAAAAGTTTTCCGTAAAGCCTTTTTCAAATAAATTAATAATTAATTAACTATGAATGTTAAACTTCCAGTGCGCGACTAATGATCCATGCGTATCTTAAGCTGACTGGAGACCGCCCGCTTGCCGTTTGATGTAGGCGATGAACTTAAAAATAAACAATGATTCTTTTTTGAAAACAGAAAAAGTTATTGTCATTTTGATAACGAGTGTTAACATGATGCACGAATAGCGAGAGTTGAGTTCTTTCTGCAGTAAAAATTTCTAATTATATCTAGTTTTATTCATAGGGAATCCAATTTTTACATATATTTAATGTAACTTCAACACTTTTTATGAAAAGAATAAGCAAGGATTCTGCTAACAAAGCAATTAGTAAGAGTAATCTACAAATTTGATTAGTATTGTACACTTATTTATTTTGATTTTAAGTATGCACTTGGGTCATTCCATTTTATTGTGTCGAAGTTGATTGCGACCTGATTTTTAAACATTTTGATACTTAACCATAATAAAATTCAATGATTTTTTAAAAACTTATTTATCACATAAATTTATAAAATTACTTTATTTTTAGTTATAAATTTGATTTTTAAAATGCAAAGGTACGAAAAACATACAAAAAACATACATAACATAGGTAAGAAAAACATCACATTTATGTACATTATAGAATAGAGAAAAACTGCAATTCTACAAAGTAAAATTGAATTGAATCAAATCAGACGCATTCAACAGACTAAAACTTTTATTTAACATAAGCAAAAGGAACTTTATTGTGAAATAATGAACGAAAATTCTGCTTTAACAACTACCAAAATATAACTATTTTGCAACACTTTCCATAGTCTTATTAAAATCGTTGTGCTTAGTTTTTAAAATTAAATCTGATCTCAGAAGCTTCATTTTTGGTCAGACTTTTAATAGTTTTAGACCTTTTTTCGAGGTTTGATGCTGAAATATGAGAATTTTCATTAAAAATTCCACACTTTGGAGGTTTTGTTTATTTTTCTCCCTACGAGTTATTCATCCGCAAAATTAAACAAAACCTCCAAAGTGTCGAATTTCAAAATGAAAATTCTCATATTTCAGCACTAAAACTTGAAAAAAGGCTAAAATTATAAAAAGTCTGATAAAAAAATGAACCTAATGAGGTAAGTTATAATTTAAATAATTGAGCACAACAATTTAAAAAGGCTATGAAAGTGCTGAAAAATGGTTATATATTAGTTGTTGTTGAAACACAACTTTCATTCATTATTTCACATTGAATTTTCTTTGCACATGTTATAAATAAAATTTTGAAGCCTGTTAAATACGTTTGATTTGATTCAATTCAATTTTACCTTTTAGAATTCAGTTTCTCTTTATTCTATAATTTGATGTTTGTTTATTAAGTCCTTACGGCTGAGGAGCCCTCTAAGGAACAAGTGATACATATACTTAAACTTATAACTATGTACATACTCTGGTCGAGGTATAATAACAGTGTTGGTTAGGTAAAATAGTACAGCGAAGTAGTGTCTAAGGCTCAGTAGTGATAATCTAATAAAAGTTGATCACTACTATGAATACAGTTTAAAGAATACGGTGTAAGAAAGAAAAAGAAACACATTAGATTGAAGTCTAGGATTACCCATATTAAGCAAATAATCGAAAAATAGTTTTTTAAAGTGAAAGTTTGAAGTTGCATCCCTGATCGTACTGTCTACTTTATTCTATAGACGCGCTCCCCTCACTGTAAAGGATCTTTTCAGCTTACAGGCTCCACGTATCGTAACTGTGAGAACCATTTTTCTTTCGCGAAGCCTACGCTGAGTCAGTTGATTGCTATCTCTGATTACAAAGAGATCTAAGAGATACGGTGGCGTCATGCTGTGGAAAAGATTGAAAGGTTGCTCATAAAAAACTGTGTTCTCTTGCATGCATTCACTTTATAAGAGGAGCGAATGCATGCATTTTGTCCCTTTCAAATTGAGATCCTCCGTGATGTCGTCGTATAAAATAACCTGTAATCTAATTACGGGAGAATTAGGCTCTTTGCCAGTAGAATCCTTGTAGCCGTAGACAAGGAATCTTTGTTCCTTCAAAGCCGTAACAAGACCCTGAAAATCCGTCTCCAGATCCCAGCTATCTGCTTCCGCCAGGAAAGTTCGGTTTAGCATATAACCCAAATCCGTTGCAATTTCGACGAATTCAATGTCAAGGCCATCGATCTGGAGTGGAGGGATTCAGTCGAATTCAGTGTCAAACTATTATTCTGACCCCATTGTACCACTAAGGTGATGTCCTCCTGGACCAATTCAAGCATACTTTTAAGGGAGGCGATTGATACTGAGAAAAACCGTTTAAAATCGTCTGCGTACTTATGGTATTTTCAATGTTTCAGTTCCCCACCTAAGTCCGATGCATATAAATTAAAGAGGAGGGGTGCAAGAGTAGAGCCCTGTGGGATTCCATTCTCGACCCTCGCCCAGTCAGATCGTTTACCTTTGCTATTGATCACTTGAAGAGATCGATTAGTTAAGTGTGATTCAAACTACGCAATTGCTGAATAGGATAACTTCAACGCCCCAAGTTTGCGTGAAAGAAGTTTGTGATTTACTGAATCGAATGCTTTGGAAAAATGAAATAAAATTACTATCGTGATTTCCCTCCTATCGATCGCGATTTTCAAGTCTGTGGTCACCTTGAAGAGAGTCGTTACTGTGCTGTGTTTCGCCCGACAGCCTGATTGCAGAGGCTCGATCAACTCAATAGTATCAAGATACTTCGTAAGCTGCATATGGACTACCTTTTCCAATGGTTTTGTTACTGCGCTTGCAGGGGAGAATTGTAAACATGAAGTAGTATTGGGAAAATTACAGTAAGAGCAAGTCGAACCATTTTAATGGAAATCCCATCAGATCCAAGGGCATTCGACTTGATATCTACAAGTTTGTTCAGAAGAGCCTCAGGTGTTATGTCGGAGAAGAAGAAATCGGTATCGTTGAAAGTTGAGCTTAGAGAACTAATAATAGATGGTAATAAATGAATTCTGGGTAATTTTTGTTTGCACTAGGTTCCTTAGTTTGCGAAACTCGGCATGAATACCTGGGGTTTTTGTTTTCTTGGCTGTCGGCGTTTATCATCCCGTTCCTTCGTGAGGTTTTTAATTTCACTTGTAATTCAGCGAGCAGATTTTTTCTACTTATAAGAAACATGTAATGGCGCAAACCTGTCGAACGCTGAAATTAAGTTGGAACATAAAGAGATTCATTTTGCTATTGATATCCTCAATGCGAAGGACCTTTTCCCAATCGTAGGTCATTAGAAGCTCGTGAAATGTTACCTTATCCAAGTTGGAAATATTTTGTGTTTGATTTTGAATCTGATTCAATGGCTGATCGTGAGTGTACTTGTAATCGATATTAATGAGATCGTGATTGGAAAGAAATGCAACAGGGTGTTGGGCGTAGAACCTAGCTTTTCTAGATCGTCATCTATCATTAGGTCAATGCGAGTAATTAATAGGTCTGTGTGATGGGTAGTATTGTGTGGGACGAAGCATAAACCTAAAGCTTGCACAATATATGTTACGTATTTAGTGTGATTACTGGTAGCATTTAAGTTAGTGGTAAAGTCCCCTGCAATAATTATATTGCTAAAGTTAGGTACAGAAAAAAAAGATTTTCGATTCGAGTTTCGTAAGAGGCATTTGGGGGCTTATAAATGACACCCACTAGCACACTATCTCTATCATTAGCACCCGAGACTTCAATGTACAGAAATTCGGCAGTAGGGTAGTTAGCCCCCGTGCTGACTCCCATCACGACACCCCTAAAACTGTCATGCATGTATAGGCCGACTCCGCCCCCTCTCCGCTCGTCCCTGTCCCTATACGAAAGAGCAAATAATTGTCAAAGGCGACCAGGCTGGAGGGGTGATTAGGTGTTAACCACGTCTCAAAAACTGCAATAATGTGGTAGTCACGAGCGTTGAAAAAGAGTTGGAATTCATGATAGTGTGCCAAGAGAGATTGATCATATACATGGCAGATGCTTAAAAGCTCCATGATAGACGAAAAACAAGTCTAGATACGGCAGAACAGTTCAGATATTTGAGGTCCACAGTGTTCACACGTAAATTAAACAAGTCGTGTAAGAAAATGTTGAGTAGCAAAAAATTTTCCACTCCAAACTTCGCGATTACAAAAGATGTTATAGGTATACTGGTATTTGAAATTTAAGCAGATAGAACTCGGCAAGACACGTACGTGAAAATGCACTGAAAATAACCAGGTATTATTCAGTTTCATTGTCATATAAAGTTTGTTTATGACCCTGAGAAAATATTTTTCATGAGTAAATAAGCTAGTTTGCACTGAATTGCAAATATCGACACTTTTATGCATAAATTTAGGCAAACGCGAACTAAGTGGTATATTATCGCATTTGAACAAAGCCAGAAGCTTGAGATTCCAGGAAAATTGCACACAATGTATTGCAATTCAATATTTGCCAGATCTGTTATAATGCTACTTAAAACAGAACTATTAGCAATAACCCGTACAGATCTACATGCTATCTTCAAATCTACTTTTCTAAACAATCCAGAAATTAAAGAATAATCATAAACATATAAAATTTGGTTTACGAGAGAGACTCTCTAATAAATAGTGCCTGGTCCTAACTCCATCCTAACAACTCAGTTGAGAGTCGCCTCCTTTTGCACTTTTCGATTATCCTAGCGGAGGCTGATTGCTGGTTTAATTTAACCACCACAATTAGTGGAAGCGAAGCAAGCAGGACCTAGTCAGCCGAAGGGCTGAGTCTGAAAATAGATAAAATGCCCGCTTTTGCGAGTGGTACCTCCAAGATTGTTGCCATCTGACAAAAAGTAGTCGTTACATCCTCCGATTCTATAACCGGTAAGCCGTGGATCTCGATAGTCGTACTAAGAGCGTCCTGTTCAAGGTTGTTGCACTCTTGGGTCAAGGGCAATACTTGAGACTTCAGCAACTGGTTTTCATCGTTCGCTGATTTCGCAGAAAACTGAAGATCGACAATAAGGCATTTCCATGAAAAAGTGGACAAAGTTTCCGTTCGTCACGTCAATTGATATAAGAAACGCATTATTCGCTGAAATTAAAAAAGAATAGGTTTCGGAAGCTTTAGGTTTCTATTAATTATAATAATATGAAAAATGCCAATTCCATGAATAGTGCGTTTTTTAAAGGACGCTGCTGCAAGTCTGTCTAGACGGACGTTTTTGACAAAATTAATTCATCCGGCTACAGTACACTGCCAGTAGCCGGACGAATTCATCGAAAATAATTCGTCCGGCTACAGCAGAGTGCCAGTATCCGGACGAATTTCTCCAAGATAATTCGTCCGACTACAGTAGATTGCCAATAGCCGGACGATTTCATCCAAAATAATTCGTCCGGCTACAGCAGAATGTCAATGGCCGGACGAATTTATTCAATAAAATTTGTCCGGCTATTGACATGAATAATAATTGTGCCCGTATTCGGCTGATAAAGTGAAAAGTGATTCGTGGTAGTCAGTGAGGGGGAAAAGGGTATAATAAATATTTTGGAGTGGAAAAAATGCATAATTTCTATTTTGAGAGGCGGAAATGGGTAGGTGGTCAGTTCCTGTTATTATTAATGTCGGACCGAAATTTTTGAGGTTATGTTGCCATATTTCACACCAAATTTTCAATTTTTCAAATCGTTGACCAAATAAACAAACCTGTGTACCTGTTCCAGGAAGGTAGATAAATATTTATAAACGAATGTATTATAATTTTTTTGAATTGACCTTAGTAACCGGAAAAATTTTTATTAAATAATTTATCCGGATACTGGGCCAGAAAATTTCTAGCCGGGCGAAATACTTAGTGATTAGTCGTCCGTATAGCCGGACGTTTAGATGAAATTTAGCGTCCGTCTGGACGGACGTTTAGACACTTCGTTTTTTAACATTCATCAATGTTTGTGACGAACGGACACTTTCATGGAAATGCCCAATAGCAGTGATGTTTGCTGATGTGGTTCCCTCCAACACAGTTATGCGTGTGGATTTTTTTTCAATGTCCTTTATTCCCTTGATGGAGGCATCGAAAGATTTGTTGAAGGCCATTTGCTTAGACTCAAAAGAATCAAGTTTAGCAATGAATTTCTTGAATTCCACTTCCTGTCCTCTTGATATCGCCTAAGGAATCGCCGCTTCAACACGAGGGTTCAAAATGACCATAGACGTCCCTGCGTTGTTTGTTTCAACAGATGGTTCAGAGGAGGTTCTATGCCGAGAGCTGTCATTTTTCATGGCCAAGGTGCATTTCGGACAGTTCCAAACCTTCTGCTTATTATCAATATTTTCCTAAACCTTGGCAGGCAATTTAATGCAATTCTGATGACACAGAGTACCACAGTTGCCACAAGCGATAGAGTCTGCCGTCCCTCTCATCGATTCGCGAGAAAACGAACGGGCAACCATATTGGTCAATGCTCGTGTAGAACCACAAATCAAACTAAACTTTCGGAACAAGGCTTTTTAGACGAAAAAAAGTCCATGTAGTGCACTCCAACACAAGCGTAGACATCAATTCACTGTTCACCAATACTTTATAATGTTCTCAAATTGCCAAGTACTGTAATTAACCACTGATATATACGGAGCGGGACAAAGCACGTTAAACGCCACTGACCAGGGTTGTATACTGCACATATAATGGGAACGTATAATGCACATAAATGTGACATTTTTCTGTACACTTACATTTTGAAAATAAAATTTCTAAATAAAAAAGAGTAATTTGATAAAGGAAGGGTTGCAATAAGGTCGGATTACGGTCTTCTATTGTTTGGCATCACAGTAGCATTACGAGTAGTTTTATATTGCCTAGGGCTACACCTAAGTTTTTTTTTATATTTATCGTCTCCACTGATAGATGATTGTCATCTATTGTCGCTATTAATAGTCGGTTCACTGTTGTTTACAATAAAGAGAAAAATGGTAGTACAGTGTGATAGCTGTAAAGGGCGTTTCAAAGTGACTGAACTGCGCCACGTCAAAAGTCAATAAGATTTGAAGCTTGAAATAGAAAAGTATAATACAAACTTAAATGATTCATGTAAAGTATGCAATAAATGTACGACATAGCTTCCTGGAAAAGACTAGATTTCGATCAGTTGAACGCACTCAGCGACAGTGATTACTGGAACTTAACTGGCTTAAAACATGAGGATTTCAATACTGTCGCTGAATGCTTAAGGGATGAAATACAATCGACAGGTAACATATCCTATCGAATATGCTTAGGATTGCTACTAACGAAATGGCGAACAGGTCTCTCACTCTCGATTTTATCGATTTTGTTTGTACTTGAAAAAGGCAGCATATCTACGGCAATCGCTTCGGCACGAAACGCTCTAACTAAACGGTTTGTTTCAAAGTTCTTTAGAGTACATCAAATTTCAAGTAGTGATTTTACTTTTTAAACATACAACATATATGTCGAAAGAACTTTTCTCTGATGGTGAAGATGCCTGCATATTTATAGCAGATGGGACATATATTTACATAGAAAAAAGTTCAAACTTACGAAAATATGCTGGGTAATAGAATCTGTCAATGAGCTCATAAAAAAGTGGAAGACCCTCAATCACGTTGTTCTTAATGGCCAGATTTCATATATTGGGCAGTATGTGCGTATCGTGTGTGCCTTATGCAACGTAATCCGTTCACCAAGAATTTATGACAAGCAAGACGACTTGATAATAACAGAACATATGTTACGTTTGGTACACCAACCAAATCCTCTGCAAGAAAAAGTGGAAAGAGAGGGCTAATCGAGGAAAACTGCGTCTTGGCGCACAATAAGTGCAAAAGATATTCCTGACTTCTGCAGGTTAACACTTGAGAAGTTGACAGAATTAACTTTGAGCTCTTATCAAATGAAGCAAACACGGTCTTATGCAGAGAAGCATTTAAAAAAGATAGCACATACGACCTGATACTTCACAGACAAAGCGACACAATTTTATGTGTTAAAATTCAATTGCGAAATGCCTCGTTGATGATCTATAATCTGTGGATTAAACTCAGCACTAACGATAGAAATCCAGTTAATTCATGGTACTGTCAATATCAAGCAGGTGCAAGAACGGTGGGCTGCTGTGCACATGTTGCATCAGTACTATGGAACCTGGGATTCCATCGATAAAATGACTTAAAGAAAAGACCATGCCAAACCTATGATAACTTCCTGGAAGATGCTGCTGAACCGGATTCGGATTACTCTGAACTCGAAAACTGAATGCTCTGTAAGTATTTTATAGTTTGTAAATAGTTTGTAAACAATATCTATAACATCTTTTTATAACTTGTCCTCGTCCTGCAGTGCATCTTCTATTAAAAGATTCATGCTTGAATGATGAAAGATATAAAAAAAACAACGCGCTAAACGTGTGCAATACGAGCGACGCTTTTATGTTCATTTGGTATTCAGTGTCGCAGAGATTTAAATTTTTATATTGGTATATATTAAAATTTATTAGATATTTATTCATTAAATTCTTGCCTGGAATATGTTCATATAGAATTGTTTATGAGAGTTTAAGCCAAATCCCTTTCGGGGTAAGCGTAACTAGTTCGGTTCTGGTCTCGTTTCACTACTGGGGATTAAAGAATTTGTATGGTAAATTTGGGTACGTGATGTTTAGGAGGAGAAGGAATAGGTTTTAGATCGATCTCATAACGTCGTTCCGACACTAGTCGCTTGATTAATCTCTCAAGCAATCAACCCAGAGCCTCGCAAAGCCATTATAATAACGGGAATAATTATAAGAATCCACTAAGAAAATATCTTCACGCGGGTCCATTAGTATCCAAAATTTTTTTTCAGACATCACTCTTCTTCTAATAAACAATTTCTCTCCAAACATCCCTTTCCTTACATGCCTCTCTTGCTTCCGTTACATCCATGCATCGTTTCATGCACGTTCTTGTATTTCTACGACTTCGAATATCTCTTCTCTTCAGGGTCTCATTCACACATTCCAAGCATTCTTTCTTCGGTCTACCTCAGTGTTCGCTACTACTGACTTTACCTAAATATACTTGATTCGTTAAACGTTCTTCACTCATTCTTTCAACATGACCAAACCATCTTGAGGAATTTCTTTCACTTTTGTCAAACAATGTTCCTTCTACACCACATTCTTTGAGAACCCACTCGTTGCTGACTTTGTCCATTAGCGTTTTACCACACATATTCCGCAGGAACTGCATTCCAACCGCGTTCACTTTGCTCCTATCATTTTCTTGATACGTCCAGGTCTCGCCACCATGCAACACTGTGGGTGCAAGCACAGAGCTATATATTGCAATTTCAGCTATAATAACAATTATAGCAAGATTATGTCTTATATTATCATGTCTAGAAGTAAAAATGTTGTTACATTTATAATGCTTGTATTTCTAATGAAAAAATTTGTGTTTGTAATGCTTGTATTTGTAATAGCTTGTACACTGCCGATAATCTTTCTACCCTCGTCTATACGTCTGGATATCTCTGCATCTACCTTTCCCTTAGCAGTGAATAAACATCCAAGATACACGAACTCATCAACTTGTTCTGTTCTCTTTTTTTTAAGGTTGCACACTATTTTCTCACCTCTTATTTCAAACAACTTAATTTTTGTTTCATTTGCGTTTATCTTGAGACCCATACTCTTCATGCTGGTATCCAGTCTGCTAATCATTCTCTGCAAATCGTCGACTGATTCTGCCATAACAATCTTATAATCTGCTAACGTCAGTCCACGTACTTTTACTGTCCCAAGATCAACACCTTCTTCATCTAAGAGAACCATTCTTAGACATTTGTCCATGTATATATTGAACATCCTGGAGGGCATAACGTAGCCTTGCCTCATACCCTGCTTAATATCAAACCAAACGCTCAGTTGTCCATTTATTCTTACGCTCGCTTTACTACCATTAATGATTGCTTTTATTGCTCTCAGAAGCCATGGATGGTCTAGTGCACCTTGTCGGTCGAGAGAAAGCTCTTTTGTGGCCTTTAAAACTAAAGTTAGTCTCAAAGAATT